>JAODGE020029747.1:0-11989 GCA_027574965.2 Ecitophya simulans
AAACGGGCAACTTTATAACTAAATAAACATTTTAGCCATCGTTATCTCTGCCGCATCCGACCGCATTGACGTCGGTCCACGCCGCGGCGGCCGCCTCTCTGCCGCATTTTCTGCCCAGCCCGGCGCTTGCTTCACCAGTGGGATCGTCGTCATCGCAACCGGGTGGCATTGGCACAGCCATGACCAACCCGCCCTGTTCGACGCTCTTTGTTGCAAATTTGGGCCAGTTTGTCTCCGAACATGAACTCAAGGAGATCTTCAGCAGGTGGGTGCAGGGCATACAGATTCTAACGTTGTTATGTATTTCGCAAAAACGACACGTTTCCCGTCACGGTTTGCTCCACAACTTGCATGAGGTTTGCGCACCTAATTCACGTTGCCATCACCACCGTCGAATGATGGTTAAACAGGTTGTGTACGAGTTTTCCTCGGCAAGTTCTGATCTCCCACGGTGTCTCAAACCTAGCAGTAGTCGCTCACTCACCGAATGCACATCACCCTACACACACGATGTGGTTGTTCTTGTTGCACAGCTTCCCTGGCTTCTGCCGCCTCCGCATGCACGCCAAGGGTGGGTCGCCCGTCGCCTTCGTGGAGTACCAAGACGTTCTATGTGCTGCACACGCGATGACATCGTTGCAGGGCTCGTTCCTTCTTTCGTCTGATCGCGGCCCCATCCGCGTCGAGTTCGCCAAGAGCAAAATGGCGGCGGAGGTCTGTTGTAACACACACTCTCCCTCACCTGGTTGTTTGAGTTACCCGTACCCGTCACACTCGACCACCTTCTCATCACATGTCGATTGGTTTGCACACCGTGTACCACGCGCTTCTTCGATACCACTCGGTTTGTTTGGTTTCGCTTTTGTTTGAGCCGATGCAATTATTGACGTGTACTTTATTGACCTTATTGCGAATTTACGTTTGGCGTTTTTTATTCTTTTCAGCAGCTATGATTTGATGAAGTCGCACTAACGTTGAGACGTGACGTTTTTAGGGATCAAAAGGAGAGGAAAATGGACAATCTTAATTCTTATCTGCCTCTCAGTACCTGACAACGAACGACCGCCCACGTTGTACCCAGTCACTGCTGAGATGGCGGCGGCGGCGGCGGCGACATCTGCGACATGCCTTCTTTTCTGGTACCGAATGCCGCACACGTTTGAGAGCTAACCGGGAGGTTTTGATCTGTTGTTTCACAGCGAGTCCGTGATATATTTAACTACATACAAAAAAAACAAACACACAAAGCGCATTGTTGTTGTAACCTGCAGGTAATTTATTCATATCAATCGGAGCGCGTCGCAGAGCCGCGTGCTTCGATGCAAAAAGTAAGGTAAAAGATGATGTTAACTGAAACAAAGTAAGCGAAAATTTTGCAATTTGCATATAGCGTACGCGAAAATTTAAAGTTTAAAAGAAGATGATAATTTTACACAATCTATATACACATTACATACTTATATACTAAAAATATTTAATATTAGCTTGCTGCGCGTACGGGGAGCCAGCGTATTATATATTGAGCATACGAAAAAGAGACACTTTAAACTCAAAGGAACTTAAACGATGAAATGAAACAAATTACAAAGATTGATAAAAGCTAAAACCAAAGGTGCCCTATATAAGTATATTAATTATTACCTAATTAATTAATTGATAAAATTACGGATGCAAATTTAAGCGAATGGGAAGATCAGTTAAGTTTGTAGAAAGTATTCATTATTAGAAGTATTATCTATTTAATCGATTAAGCCTGTAGTAATGCCGACGGCGAACGTTTGTTATTAACATTTACTATTAATTATTTTGAATGTAATTTAATTTCGCCGCTAGCCGACTAACTAGGAAAGAGACAAATTTCATTACGATTTGCAGCGATTGCGTGCAGGCATGCTGAATCAATCTCGGAATGCTTAAAATCTGTCGTTTTGAGATGTTCTCCGAGTCGCACGCAACTGCTACATGAGGTGTAGGCGACGGTAAGGTTTCATTTGGCAATTTCGATCATATACGACAATTATACAACAATGAAGCAATAAGGTTTGAAGTAAACGGCAAAACAATGCTGAACGAAAGTGCACACACGATAAGAACAAGAAGCATTCAAGTAAACAAAAACAGAGTAAAACAAAATTAATTACACGTCGGATTTGGTATGTATTCATCTGGAAAGCGCTGTTTCCTTACAGTATTGCTATAGTAATCTATTTATATAAATGTGTATCGCGCTGTGGCCGTTTTGAGCGAAGCGCGTTCAGCGAATCGAAAACGTAGGAAATATAATTGCATCCGAAGCGCGACGCGTGAGCGGGTAGACAAGATATACTAAAGAAAATTAAATATTATAAAATAGAGTAAACTGAAACATATCAATCAATCTGTGTTACGCTATACCAAATATGCCTGAAGTTCGGAGCTGCGGAAGGAGGCTTCTGTTTCACATTTCAAATATCGAAATATATTACGATTAAAATATTGACATCGGCTCTCTCAAATCTATATTTCTTGCGCGACGCGGGGTAACGATTGTTACGAGTCATTGGATCAGAAAATGTTGACGTTGATTATGATGCGCTCGCCGAAGATTTACCGGAAAACATAACATACGAAGCATGGCATATACGTGTAAAATGGTCATGAAAATATAACAATTTTATCAATTCTGAAAAAAGTCGACAATGCGCCCTATATGACAGCAAAGTATTTATCTCTATTAAATTATACACATTTTACAAGTACCGAATACATACACACTAAAAACTACTTACAAATCTATTTAGAAAGCGGTTGAACGAAAATAAACTACTAAAGCTAATAGGAAATTCTGACCGAAACCGAAACTAAACAAGGCATTCGAGATAAAAATAAATACAAATGTAAAGCAACCAGAATTAACGTCGATATATAATATTACTAGCTTGATATTTGATGTAATAGTATTGTCTCAGTTTCATGTTGTGTAGGGAACATTTTTTGGACAATTGATTTGCAGTTGATTTTAACGAACAAAATAATTGAATAATAACATTTGCCTGCCGTCCCGAGAATTTACTCTGAACTTTAGAAACTTTAGTAACTCAAACTATCTTCTCCAACTGCGAAAGTTTTCAACTTTTGATTTAGTTTAACTTCTAAAACGAAGAGACAATCCATGCTTGATTGATAAACGGGTAAATTATTAAACACGGTAAGCACACTTGAGTCAAGTGAACTGAAAGTGTGCAATAATGCGCTGACAACAAAGTATTGAAGAAATGATAGTGTGAAACATAAATTTGAACATATGTTTTTAAAACAGGTCAATAGGACAGTGTAACAGAGTATTTATAATTTTATACGATGGTTTTCGTTATTTCATATTTTTCTTAATAACATTATGTATGAATAGTTAAGAACTTGCAGACCAAAGTTTTTTTTTTATTAAGAAAGTACCTAATATATTACTAACTATTTTACACCATAGTATCAAGTATTTAAAACTGATTTTTGATCAGTTCAGTTTAGAATCAAACCAAACAATAATTATATCGTTATAATGTTATCGGTTATGATCATGAAGATGATAATGATTTTTTTTATTAAATACTAGGTTGTACTGTGAATATCTTTCAATCGCAAGTATTATTCTAGTTTGTTGTACGAGTATTTGTTTCGTTTTATTATATTTTTTGCCTTTTTTATTAAGTAATTTAATATATTGATTTACTTGGGTTTGTTTGGATTTCGAGTATTCGTGCGGGGCAAGTTACATTTAGATCGTTTTGGAAAAGAAATTCTGATAATAAGAACGTCGACGCAAGTGGATCTGATATGATCTAGCGCTTTTCGTGTGAAGTTCTTGTGATATGATTTATTTACTGATTTCTATGTAAGGTTAGCTGTTTGATGAAAAGCAAAGAAATAACAAAAACGCAAAAAAAAGTAATGTAGTAAACGAAAGAAATTAGTACGTTCTAGAAGGATGACAAAATAGATTAGGCTTTTGATATGCGCGAATTATGAATATTATTATAAGACGTGAATGTAGAAAATACGTTTGAGTACAGTCGAGATCAATAATTCGCGCATTGTAGGTCGGTGAAAAAAGTGACGTATAAATATCTATTTTGTGTTTTACTTGCATAATTAAATGAAGAACGGTAGTTATATTAGTCGTTTAGGCAGTTTATCCGCGGCGTTTCGAGCCGCGTTTGTTTCCGTCCATGGCGCGCCTTGCGAGGCGCGCCTATTGCTAACGAGCTCAACACAAAACGAGCGACTCGTCTTTAAACGAAATTATTACACTTATTGTTAGCAAAACAGAGAGTGAATTTAGCAAACACACACGAACTACCAACAAACACAAACCTACGACAAGTCAAACAGAACGAACGAATCTTTAACGCGAGCGCGAGTATTAGCTCGAATCTCTATGTGTGGATAAATTTAATAAATTATAAAAAATTGGCGACCGAATGGCGCTTATTATAGACTACCGCGTAAGGAGCTAAGCTAAATTAGATACATGTGAAATTTGTATTGGAAATTTCCACAAAAAAATTGCACACCAAAACTTAATGAGGTTTCAAAGGGTTTATAAGATCTTTGTGAACAATTAGGTAGACATAACGTGAGTGTGATTTTTTTCTCATACATCGCATACATATCATGATTAGATTTACCAAAAAAGTGCATTCACTACAACAATCCGACCTTACTAAGAGAACGATCATTTACGCGCGCTAGGTTAATGAAGTAAGCGAACCTAAAATATACCCGGATTGGGCGATCTATAAGTCTTTGGAGTGCATTTTATATTAAATATAATGATCTCGAATGTGATCAACATTCAGATCGCTTTGGTGTGTTACTTTTACTATTAATACATTAAACAAAGTACTTTTAAGATCGTGTCCTATGCAGGTCGAAATTTATTGACAACAAGATATTATGTATTGAATAAAATACTGTGAGCTACTTCGCCTTTTTTTGCGTTCGATTTTAAGACAGCGAATACTTCGAAACCGAGTTTTGAAAGTAACACAGAATGTAATAAAACGTGACACTGGCAAATTGAAATAATTGACGCCGACTAACTAATTACTAGATGTATAAGTCAAACACCACTTCTAAACATATCATGATCTGTGCCCCAGTTGTCAAATGACGATCTTAAATTATTAGCAATTAAAGTAACAATTAAACTATGAATGAATATTATTACTAATTGATATCGTAAGGTACATAAGATACATAATTGCATATTTAATACTTAAAAGTATGATATATAAATTGAGTAATTAAGGCGGCGATGCGTTGATAGAGTTGATAGCAAGATAAAAATGTTTACGATGAAGATGAATTACAATTGCCTGTTAATAGATTTAATTCGTGGTTTATAGCATGGGAATGATAGTAAAATAACGCTGAACATAACACATAGCAATTCTTTTTGCCACGACATCAATATACCATATGCTGATTATAACAACATTTGATTAACGAAATAAAACGATGAAAACACAAAGAAAAATAAATGAATAAAAAATAATAGGTCTATATGAATAATATATATATATACTGGATAATTAATTGTAACAAATGTAAATTTAGGGTACATACTTTTAACATTATAATTATACAATATCTATATACTGCGTGCATACCATTTGATGATTAAAAAATAACCCGACAAACCTACCAACCACCTATAAAAAGAACACGATGCGTTGATTGATAACATGGGGATTCGGCGCAATGATGAATCAATTATTTTGTGACACTATGTGAAAGAGTAATGTTAAAAGCAAAATGTGAATATCTTCTCCCTGGGCACGCCGTGTTTATCATCTACGCTGCGGATGTTGGTCCCGACGCCCGGGTAGGAGAATTCGTGGCATCCTATCATCCTGTCGTGCGGGATGCCACCGCCTTAGTTAAATCTATCTTATGAGACCGGGGAATGCATATTTATTGTTGTTTTTGAATGTCATGATTTGGTTACGATTGAATATTTGTAAATCTTACGATACACGCTCGTAGACTTGACCGAAAATGCGTGTTGCATTAAATATTCCGTTGATATTGACGCTTCTAGTCTAGACATAACTCTGTTGCGATGAAGAATTAACCGGATTCATTTTAAAACCATTTTCTTGCCGCTGACTTTCTACAGTTCTGTGTAGTTTTCCGGTTTTTGACAAAATGCATATTGATATTTGATTGTATTAAGCATTCCATACAAATATTATATTACCTGACAACGTACTTAGATATATTTAAAAAATTGTATAGGGTCCAAATGATGGGAATAAATATGTATAATATTTGCGTTGCCGTTTAATTTGTACCTATTTAATAACTACTATAAACGTGCGTGTATTATCTTCTTCCAGGATCGTCCTCTCGTTGAGCATACGTTCTCCGTATACGGATTTTGATATTGTCCTACAGCAAATAATAATAAAAAAATTTTAACTCTAAAATTGTTATGGTAAATTAATAAAAGACGTACAACTTTATAATTTTTTAAATTATGTTTTATATTGTTCTTTAAAATTGACAATACAATTAAAATCTCGGTTTAAAGTCTTGCCAATGACATCACATTTATGTAAATCGACCTTTAAATACTGGAGATATTTAATTTTGAAAAAAGCTTGTTTTGCACATTTTAGTTTTTTTGCCAAAACTTCAAACTGTAACTTAACAAAAAATATTTTGAAAAAGTGTATTTTTGACCAACCTTAATGAATGTATGTACCAAATAAAAAAATAATAAACAGGTCGAAAAAGTGTTTGATTGATGTGAAATGATTGATCCATATTTTCATTCAGACTACAGACGTTCATTATAATTGACTTGCATTTCTTTAAAAATGTGTTAAAGTAGAGGAATTTGTGTGAACTACTAATACTTTCTAAGCTGCATTGTACTTATTACTTAATACATTTAAAATATGAATACACACTTTGGGAATTTCCACAAGCGCGCTACATGCGCAATACGTATTTACCAGAAAACCATTTACACCTTTGGAATTGGTTTAATGACGTATTTAGACAAAATGGCGGAACCAAGAATGTTTAGTTGATAAATATTGAATGTTTGTCATATTTGTATGTTTTGCACGTAGCACAAAAATGTCCACTATCGGATAGTTGCTAATCGTCAAATAACTACCAAGCTTACTGCACGTTACTTTTTTAAATAAATTACTACATAGATAAAAGAAAGTTAAATAAAATAATGCCACTAAATTGTTATACATTTGGCGTGGAAGTGCCAGTATTTTTAATATTTTTTTCATCATCTCTTGGAAGTAAGTATTTATATCATATTTTATGTAAAATTAACTTTCTACTGTATTTCAGATCAAATCAGAGAAAATTTTGTCATTTATCGAACGTGCACTGTGTTAATGAACAAAAATGACTATGATTGCTCTCAACTCGGTTTGAACACCACTGACAGAGCCATTCAGGAATTAGAAAAAGAGGTTCAGAAAGTTGGAAATTATCTGAACGTTGTTATGGATATTTTTTATTTGGCTCTGCCTTGTATTTTATCTTTATTTATAGGGCCGTATACTGACCAAAAAGGCAGGCGAAAAATTTTAATAATATCGTCAATAGGTTGGTATAATGAACATCAACTAAAATGGATAGTAAAACTGGCTGCTTTTATTATTTGAGGTATGGTATTATCTTCAGTTGTTAAAATTATTGTTGCTCTTTTGCCAAATCTAAGTCCTTGGTATATTGTGGTGCAAGTTATTCCCTTTATGTTGAGTGGAGGAATGCCAGCATTTATATGTGTATCATATTGTTACTTAGTTGATGTAACGAAAACCGAAAATCGAAGTATGAGGTAATAATCGTTGCACGTAAGTGTTGAGTATATTATTATTATACTATTTATTTTAGACTAGGAATATTAGAAGCTTCTATTCGTTTGGGCACAATATTGGGATCATTCTGTAGTTCCTACGTATTTATCATGATTGGATATGTTGGAATATTTGCGATTTGTTTTGGGTTAATATTTATGGCATTGTGTTATACTATTTTATTCATTCCGGAATCAATTGCTATTAAAGAAGATGTAAGTGTTTATTAACACACTATATGCGGGTCGTAAAACCGACCTAACTATGCAGCATAGCGGGCATAACTTGTCGGGGTCTGAAAATTTTAGTTTTGCTTTATTCTCAAAAAATAGATAAAGTTGCAATTCAACGTGATTAAACATTAAAATCATAATCTATAACTAAAGTAAAATGCTTACAAATCAATAATAATACGATAAAAAAAAGCGGGATCACTAAGAAAGTCTAAAGAACTATGAATGAAATTGAAGATATTTCGCGTTTAGTGAGTAGATTGCAAAACGGTACCGGTACCCGATCCGCATATAGTGTGTTAAATAGTACATGTATATGTAACTTTCTGGATTGTAGGTTGTTGTAAAGTTTTTTACATTTGCTCACATCAAAGATATGTGTATCGCCACATTCAAAACACGCCAAGCATTTAATCGTGCAATTCTATTAGGATGTATCGTAACTGCAACGTTACTCGTTACTGCTGAAGCGAGCGGCGATACTGAAATTTTATTATTGCGTTCCAAATATCATTGGGAATTAACAAAACTTACAAATTTTGAAAGTATTCGAGCAATTTTAGTTGTAATTGGCATGTGTATTTGCATCTATGTTTTTCATCAAATGTTTAAAATATCAGAAAGTTTGTTGATAATAGTTGCATCGTGCGCATGTGCAATTGGAACTTCATTTATTGCGTTGGGAGAATATGACTGGCAGATATATGCATGTAAATAGTTACAGTCCCACCTTAATGTTGACGAAATTCAACATTTATCGTTTAATTTTAGCGGCAGTCATAAGGATCCCTGTCGGAATAATCAATCCCATGATTCGGTCGCTTGGATCAAAGATTGTGCCACAACATGAAACAGGAAAAATATTTGCATTTTCTGTCTCGATTGAGTCGTTCTGCAAACAATTGGCCCTTCCTTTATACACAATGTTATATACCGTAACTATTGATACGTTTCCAGGTGGCTTTAATTTGATTCCGGTTGCAATTTACATTGGAATTGCTATTTATTACATGTATGTATTTCTAAGATCTTTTCACTATACAATTCAACAATGAAAGTAAATTTCAGGACTGTTTATATTTTATGTAAATGTAATCCAAATGCAATAATGTTTGTACATGATGATAAGAAAGTAACTGAAACTATTTAAAATAATAGGGTCATGTTGTTCAATTAATAGACATGTATAGCTTTATGCGCATTGACACTGGACTTAGGTTACAAAATTATGGCAAGTTAAAAAGAATGTGATAAATATCTCAATTGTGCAATGGCTACTATACACGCTGGTTGAAAATCATCGGATTCACTATGTGGCAAAAGTGCGAACAACGGTTGTAAATGCCTGCAGACAAATTAATAAAAATATGGCATCGAGCAATTATTTTCCCAACGACTGACATTTTATCATTTATTTATCTCATTATAACTCATGCACACCAGCAACATCTGGCGCTCCCGTGTTTCTCGTATTGTTACGCCCGACTTCACAATCGCACTCTCTCCTTCCAGGTACTAACTTAACGTTTCTACACCTAATTGTCTCTAGACCATACACACCGATATTCATTCGATCCCATGCATGCTCTCAAGAGTAGAGTAAAATAGTGATTCTCTAGGTCATTTCCTGGTCAACTTCTTTCAACAATTTTTTCTTTCGAAAACTTGACCAATTACTGTTGGGAGACATATAGTAGAATTTTTTAACGTTAGTTCACTTTCACAAAATTCACGAACAGAATTTTCAATAAAGCGTATTTTTGATCAATATTAAAGAATATATGTTGCAAATTTGATAAAAATAGAAGAGGTCGTAAAAAGTTTTCGGTTTGACTTAAAATTGAAAACTAGTAGATAAGGTTCTTTTGAAATTAAATATAGAACTGGCACGTTCGATAACTGTAAGAAACAACGTTGCAAGAATTTCAGTATATCCATCCATGATATACGGTATATTTTACAGTAGATAGTAAAGTCTCGCAAGGATCCCGTGAGTTCCGGATCAGGAATGTCATCGGAAGAACGCATTGTCGCGTAGTCAACAGCGGTATTTCCAGCTGTGGTATGATTGTTTGTAAAAGCACAGAAACTTAGAGAAGCACAATGGCTTGCAAGATTCTCAAAATTTCAGTTGGTACAATTAAGTAAAAATTTGTATGGCATTAACTTTGTTTCAATATTGGAGTGATTAAGAAAGTATTTAATTTTGTCCGTTCTGCTGTTATCTGTATATTATCTGTGCACTAGCTCCGTCTATACATGATTTTAGAATGGAAAGCCAGATCAAATGAATGAGAAATCCAACGTGATTATTATCTCGAAACCATGAAATTTAATGGAAAATTTTGTAATAGTATAGGTAAAAATGAAACATGTTATTTTCTGATATGAAGGGTACAGGCGTTTTTAAAATATCGTGAAAAATAATCTTAATCGTTAATAATAAGTACGTTGCATTGTCAACGCTAAAATCACACAATACTATTTTAATTTTTCGGCTTTCCAATATTTTTATGCAGGTTCTACACGTGTCTCCATTGCCCATAGCATGCGCGATAACAATGTTTTATTTTAAAAATAGATTATGCTTTTAAAACAACTTTTAATTAGATACATATTGTTCATATTTGAAAGTTTTGTGCTAACTACGAAAATATGGTGTTCGTTAATGTGTTATTACATAAAAGTAATAGTGAAACAACAACAACGTTGTACGTAACTATTAAATAAACTCATTTAATGTATCACACGAAATTCAATTAAATGATACCATTAACACGAATTAAATGTGGCGTGGAAGTGCCAGTATTTTTATTATATTTTTCTGCATCTCTTGGAAGTGAGTATTATTGTCATATTTTATGTGAACATAACTTTCAACTGTATTTCAGCTCGTGTCAGAGAAAACTTTATCATTTATCGGACATGCACTGTGATATTAGAAAAAAATGTATATGACTGCACTAACCTCGGTGTGAACACAACTGACAAGGCCATCCAGGAATTAGAAAAAGAAGTTCAAAAAGTTGGAAATTATTTGAACGTTGTTATGGATATTTTTTATTTAGTTCTTCCCTGTATTTTATCTTTATTTATAGGACCGTATACCGACAAAAAAGGCAGGAGAAATATTTTAATAATATCGTCCGCAGGTTCATATAACAGACATCTTATAATACGAGCCCAATATTTGATTTTATTATTTAAGGAATGTTATTGTCTTCTCTGGTTAAGGTTATTGTTGCTGCATTACCAAATCTAAGCCCTTGGTATATTGTGTGGCAAGTTATTCCAATTATGTTGAGTGGGGGGATGCCTGCGTTTATAAGTGTATCATATTGCTATTTAGTTGATGTTACCAAGACCGAAAATCGAAGTACCAGGTAATCATAACTTAATGGCCTAATAATTACTTAACGTAATCTAAACATATTTTAGAATTGGAATTCTAGAAGGTACTATACGTTTAGGAACCATATTGGGGTCATTTTCTAGTTCGTACGTATTCTTCGCGATTGGATATGTTGGTATATTTGCTGTTTGCTCCGGTTTAATAGCAATAGCAATGTGTTTTACTATTATATTAATTCCGGAGTCAATTAAAATTAACCCAAATGTAAGTTTTCAACAAAATACGATATTAGTGGAGCCGTAACTTTTTGTATTGTAGACTGATGTAAAGTTTTTTACACTTGTTCACATCAAAGAAATGTGTTTAGTAACATTCAAAACACGTCAAGCATTTAATCGCACAGTTTTATTAGGTTGTATTGTAGCTACAACGTTACACGTTACAGGTGAAGCGAGTGGCGAAATTGAAAATTTGCTATTGCGTTGTAAATTTCATTGGGTGTTAATCAAACTTACAAATTTTGAATGCATTCGAGC
>JAODGE020029755.1:0-12132 GCA_027574965.2 Ecitophya simulans
AATGCTCATGACTTAATACTCAATCAATTACATAACCGAAGAATGCCTGTATTAGTCGCTCGACAAACCGGGTAATCTGGTAATCTAGCTAGTTGTCGCTTTTCATTGATGAATTGTGACCTAAAATGGATACTCGCCGTTTAGGTGCTTACATAAATCTAACGCGTCTTTCAATTAGTCGTTGCATTTGTACTCTGGTCGTTACAGTGCGCGTGCTAGACGTTCAAATATATTGTTTAGGAGTGCACGCAAAGAGAAAATATATATATGTATTTCCTGTTGACAATTTAGATTTTATCTGCAGTTTATCTACAGCATTGCGAGATGTTCTGGATGACAGTGAAGAGAGAGAAGAAGAACAAACGGCAAAGGTTGGAAGCAGCGCGCGGCACTATTTAAACGCCTTTGCATTTTCTAATGATGTTCTCAAGGCATTAATATGATTAGTGTACGTACGCTGTGCCGTGCGCGGCGTTACTGTGAGAAATCCCACGAATTCTCTACGGCTCTCTGATTTTTGTGCGCCGCCATAATTATTACTTCTCGTTTTGTACTTGCGCTCTGCTGCGCCGCGAAAAGCGCCGCGTGTGTGTTTTTGCTTACGGAAAACGCTACTTCATTCATTGTCGGTTCTCCTGCTCGACTGGCAGGTTGTACGCTCGAAGAAAAGCGAAAGACGCGAATTAATTCGGCGCGCCCGAGAACTGATTTGTCAACTGAGAAGCGCTGAAAAATAAGCGATCATTGTCGCGATCAACAATGTTTGCGATCGTCTCGTTCGTTGGCGCCTTAAAATTATCTTTATCTCGACGCAGGTTAACGATCCTTGCGCATTCCACCGAGCGATTCGTCAAACGTTTCACGCGCCTCGTCTATCGCTAGTCGTAAGTTCTCTGGTCTGATTATCCAAGATTTGCGTTCTTGCATCCAGTTGTCATACGACAATCCCGCATCCGAGTGGCAATATTGTGACGTAGAAAACGCAAACGGCTTAAGTCGAATCGTTCGAGAATCTCGACGCCGACGCCGCCGCCGCCGCCGCGAGCGAATGTTTGGAGCAGCCTGTGCGCGGCGGCTATGTATGGAGGCATCAAGTAAACAGTTCTGTATTAATTTATAGCTTCACCCAATTTTAGATCGCGTCTACCCTTTTTTCCATGCTCTCCCGAGAGGCGCGCACGCTCGATTTTCTCGCGGCGCGCACGACGTGTCGCATGTGGCGGCGGCGGAGACGGCGACGACGGCGCGCGCGGCCTGTGACGGCGCGATGACGAGTCGAGTTTATATTCGGCGTAATTTAGTGTCGCGTAAGTCGATCTAAGTTAGGATCACGTCGAGTGGAGCGCTTATTAAAAGCCTAATAATACGTTATTAATCTGGACGCGCCTTCGAGCGCGTGCCTCGATTCACCAATTTCACCCAGGGCGTTCATCGCGATCTTTCAATATATATACATATTTATATATTTCTTATTCGGCGCGGAGTTGTCAACTGGGCAATAGATAATTAGTTCCGGCTACGATTGCTTAATTTGCCGACGGACACGTCGTGCGTAATGTGTTTGCGGCAATAAGAGAAACTAGATAATTGGAGTTGAAAACTGTACAAATCGACGTCAAAATGAAACTCGAAAATATCGCCAAACAAACCGTCGGGCACATCGCTGCGTGCTTGTTGTTCAAGGGCACGGGAAAACGGAACGGAAATCAGTTTTTTCGCGGCGTTGGCGACGCCTAATTTCGCGTGCACATTTTCATATCGTTTTTACTCAACACGTTTCGTCGCCCGTGCAACGAGCGCACTTTCCTTTCGCAGATGACATTTGCTACCTGTTATAATTTCACCGGCCACTTTCTTGTTCGATTTCTACTAATTTCTCTTATCACTCTAACGCATTGTGATTGCAATTTGTAATTTCATCGCCGGTACGTGGAAATGCGAACGCGCATGAAAAATTTCGCGAGCGATCAAAAAGTGCGCGCGCGCGGCGTCCGATTTTGTTCCACTCGCAAATTGCTAATTACAAAGCGCAACTTCTAATTGCGTTTCTTTTCGTTTCGTTGTGTATTTCGTTGAACTATTAACTGCGCCAACTTGGTTTACCGTTGGTAGGTAAGCCATTTGCGTTCGGAGACCTGATTGAGACATTCGTTGCATTCTTTCGCGCCGCTTTTGAAGGAAACCGCGTAACATGACCTTTTCGGTAAATTACTTATAATTGCCAGCGTCAATAGGTCCCTCGTCTAACTAATGATTTTGCTGAAAGTGATATTTCGCTGATATCAATTTGGTGGGCCTTCTTTGTTTCGCGACAGCGCGAACAAATGACGCGCATTTTGTTTGTTGTTGCTGTGAAAATAACGCGAACGCAGCGAAAAAATGTCGACAAATCGATAATTCGGCGTAAACACATCAACGCCCAGCCGACACCCACGCCGACCGCCAACGCCGCCGCAGATGAGGGAAAACGTGTCCCACTTGTTTTCTTTGCACTGCCCGTCTTCATTATTTAACGAACCACGCACGCGCATTTAACATACGACTTGGAATAGACGACCGAACCAAACGATTGTTTTATTATTCTTTCACGCGATTGATTCCGATTGTTCCATCGACCGGCGCGGCGCGCTTCGTGCACATCGCGTATATTCTGCGTCGCATTATCGAGGTTGTGATCGATCGGCGAACATTTCTAAGGTCGGCCGCACGAAGTCGATTAATCGTCGCGGTCGGCGGCGACGGATGCGCGGAAAAGCACACGAATCTTCGCCGACGGGCACGGGGAATGCGCGCGATCGTCGCGATCGTCGATGCATGATGAATTCACACATTTTCGCGGCGATTAGAGACGCGCGCCGCCGCCGCTTGTTTGTAAACACTCGCGCGTCGGCGATTATTGAAACGTCAGCAACGCGCGGAGGGCCGCGACCGCGATAGGTGTGACCGGAATGGCGATGGGCGATTAGTATCTAGTTTTGCCATCGCGGCGGTAGCGCACCGAGAGAGGACGAGCCGGAATGCCGACGACGCGTCGGGCCAAACAAAGTCAACACGCTCGTCAATATGTGCGGCGCGCGCAATGCCGCCTGCAAAACAAACTGGACGTGCGAACGAATGCAGTTCGCTGTCATTAACTCGACGAAAACGAAAGTAAACAAAGTACTTTTCCGCGAGACGAGTTGCGCACGAGACGGTCGTTTAAATTAAGCTGTTTTGAAGAGTGTTAGATGACTCGCCAAATGCCAAGATGTTCACATCCAAGTCGACAAATTGAACGTTCATTTTTTACCTGTTTCTCTACCTCCGTTCACTGCAAAGTGGCTCGTCCTATTAGCGCAAAGTCCAGCTACGAATATCGAGAAGTTGTGAACGCTTATTATCCCTTACAATATGCATTATTAGAGTGCCTGCGAAAGCCGTAGTAATTGTATCGGCTTGCGCAATCCGCCTTTGATACATGTAGGCATATTAATTTCCTTATGAAATTGCACAATTCCGATCAATCTATTTATCGTCGAATGGCATTCTCGCGTTCGCACCAACCGTCACGAAATGATGTGATACAACGTTTGTATAACACATCGCATAACATGCCACATTTCCTTTCTGTTCGCCTCTCCGAGCGGCTGAAAACGTACGATGGTTTCGAGCGTTTTTTAAGGCTCTCGTAAAATCTATCAACTATTTCATGGACATCGATGAGAGTCGGAGCCGAAACGTCGAGCACGCCGCGGAGAAAACGCGGCTTGTTGCCGCCGCATTTATAAACTCGTACCACCTCGCACGCCGAATTGTTGACACATACAAATGACGTACAGTTGTAAGACATCCAGAGCCGCGTAGACCCAACGCGGTCGTTCCTCTTCGGGTAGTTTATCAGTAATTAAAGAAGAGCGCGCAGTCGAGAAAGTCGGGAGAGCCGACCAAGTCTGACGACGCCTCGATATACATTCTCGGTTTGTATTTTTATATGCGTCTGTCAAACTATTAATAGGGGAGCATTCAATCTACGTTGGAGCTCGTCTGGCTGCATATCGCACGAGATATTAAACAAATTAATTCGGACGGGTTGGCATCTTCAACTGCGTTTTGCGGACGCGAGCTGCTAGTTCCATTCCCCTGCTGATTTCGTCCTCTAGACAAGAAGTATTTTCGATCGCAGTCGCGCCGAGCCGTGATGAATACGTTAGTGGGCTATAATAAGTGTGGTTGCGCGCGACGCGACATTTGTTTAGATTTTCTGGTCTGTTCGTGACAGAGAGATGCCAAATTTAACGCGTTTGCGTTTGCGCCCTTCCGTCGCTTCTAAAATAACCGCCACCGCGCAAGTCAACACACCACGCGCGCGATGTCATCGCATCGGAATTTACGAGATCGGATCGCTCAAACGTTTCATGGCCGGCGCGCCGGACTTAATTGTGAATAATTTTGAATTCGTAATGATTTCAAATGACCTGTAGACGCGTGTAAAAGCCGGGAATACTCGGGAGTGACGAGAGCACGCGTAATTGTTTGAATTATAAGCGTTTTCTCGCTGCTGAGAGTGCAAACGGCCGCCGACGTCGATATTTTTAGTTCGCGCACGCCTTCGACGGAATTCTACGTTCGCCGCCCGGCTGCGCGTGCGCGCGCGTCTCAGTGCATCGAATGTGCGCAACGCTTGCGTTCACACGACGCGCTCGCGTTCGCCGCGTCCCGCTGATAAATGGCGTTCTATTCCCGCTCGGCTTCGGCGTTCCTTGTTTACAAATTATTATTAAAATGAATTTATTGCGGAGCGATGCGTTTTATCGGCGCGCGCGCGCTCTACAAATAGTTCGCGTCGCGGCCGGGCGCGCGCATGCGCGGCGGCCTCGGCGCCGCGTTTTTGCGCATCCTCGGTTTCTTGCGCGTGCGCGCGCTACTTTTTCGCGCGTTCGGCGTGTCCGCCGACAAAGACGCCGCCGCGCGCGTTCTCAATTCATGATTTATCAGGAGAATTCATCCTTGGATCGCGTTCAGTTTGGCGCGGCGGCTAAAAATAAAACTATTTAAAATAAAGTTCACTTTTGAGACTCGCACGTTTGATGCAACCCCGAAAACGTAATTACATATTCCATGTACCAAAAATTACCTAATTATCTCGACTTAAACCGGCAACTTTTTGCAATTCTCTTTCGAAATTCCATCACGAGCGTTTGAAATCATTCGCGAAGTGCTCGCAGCAGTCACCTATTTGTACCGACCAATGGTCGCGAATGTCGTAAATCAATTGTCACCATTTATAAATCGACGTCGCCGCCCGTCCGCGATGCACGAGCGAGCGCGAGCACGCATTCGTTTATCTCTCGGGCGCATTACGCGCAAATCGTTTACCGCCTCCTCTCGTCGCCGTCGCCGCCGCCGCCGACGCCGCGCCGTTTATAATTGCACGCCCAGCACTTATTTTCTTCAGTTCTTCAATTAGCGCGCCGGCACATTTCCAGACTTTCGGGGCCTCCCAACCCACTGCCCAGCCGCCGTCGGGAAATCTGCGAATTAAATTAATGCGCACGACAAATGATAGGCGCATGAAATGTGGCAAAACTCGCGCTCGAACGCGGCGTAAGATTCGCATGAACGTGTGCGATTCCTGACGCAACCTCGCTCAACTTTGCAATGACCTTTCCGGTGATGCGAAGGCATCCGCCTCGGGTGCGTTTTGCAGCCGTCGACGTTGACGCTCGCACGGCGCGCATTTACGTCTTGAGCGACAACGCGACGGCGACGTATTTTGCAACTAATTATTGACATCATCGGCGGCTGCGAAAGTTAGAAGACGCCAATTCTCGGAGTTGACACGTTTAATAGGCTTTGATTTCGTTTACAAGAACAGTGCCAGACAGCAGTACGAATTGGTCGTTGGCGCTTGGAAGCGTTTGGAAGCGCGTGGAAAGCACGCCGGAGCAATTAAAACGGCGAAATGTGCAATGGCTTGTTTCTCACCCTTTCAAAGGCGTTTAATTGATTTTCCTCGAACGCCTTCGCCGTCGAGCGCGCCGCAAACGGCGCTCGATTATCGATGTCACAACCTTCTTAATTACTCGCTTACTAAACATAGCCGGTCGGCGACTAACTCAGCCATTGTTATTGTTTATACTCGAATGGCAATTGACCGTACTCGATTGTGCGATTACTCAATTACAGCCTCTTGTTTCTTCTCGCTGCGCACGCAATTACGCGCTGCAGCACAAATATCTACAAATTGACATTAAATCGTAAATATCAAACCGAAATTGCGAAAAAATACCGAATACAAACAGGCAATTAAGTTCAGCCGCCGTCGGTCTTTGCAATATTTGCATTTTTTCCTGTGTGATTTTATAATTGGCGGCAATTGGTTTTATTTTTTCAGACTGCGCCGTCTGCGCGAGATCGGAGCTAGACGCCAAGGCGGGAGCGGAGGAGTGTTTTTGAATACTTATGAACAATTAGTAAGTAGCAACGTGGAAAATGAGCTTACGCCGCGCGGCACATCCTCGCATCCGTACGTACACGTAATTACTTATTACGATGTGTAACCATGGTGCATTGTGTGTGCAGCGGATAGGAATAACCTTCGCATCACATTCACGGGTCGGGGTGAGGTGCAATAATAACAAAGTGAGTGCCGGTAATGCGGGAAACAACGAAAATGTACACACTCGGCACGCTCGAGACGCCGGCGCCGGCGCACCGTGAAACACATAGGCAGAACTAGAATGAATATTAAAAAGTAACGATTATACGTAGACGAAAGCCTTCGTGTGCATACGGCGGGTATTCTTTCATTATTCTTCATTGTTCTGCGCCGGTTGGTGCCCGGCAATATCAAAGTCAAAAACATTCCGACTTCCTATCGTTCCACAACTATAAGCAGTGCTTACATTTTACTTACCGCTCGTTTACAACTCGAGAACAAAAATTTGAATCAAATACGATTTAATGCCATAAGTCGTCGATTTACAAATATCTCCGCGTGGCAAATTTAATTTATTTCTTCAGCGCAGACCGGCGCTGATGATTATCTTAAATGCCTCCTTTATTCTAAGCACATCGTTTTGCGTTAATTATTTCGCGTCGGCAAAATAAAGAAAGGCGAAGCGGTCGAATGTGCGCATACCATGAGGAATTCCGAAGAGTGCGTTGGTTGTTTTTGCGAGTCAACGATCCAATCCGGACTTCTATCGTTTTTCTAGCGGAATGTTGTCGGCTAGGAAGCGCAACACGAAACGAAAAACAGTTCCTCGTTCTTTTTCATGCGTCGTCGTACGTGGGTCGCAAAGGTGCCCGACGACTGATTTTTTTTCACCGATAGCTGACGATCTTGCGGCCACTAATTGGCGCGAGCGCGCGCCGCGAAATCGAACAGGAAACGCGTCCGAAGCGTCGTCGGTCGTCGCGCGCGTTTGGGACTCATTTGCATGCGAGCGAGTGCCCACAAGCGGGACGCTAATCGTCTCTAATCGAATTGATAGCGCCGCGAGTAAGGCACAGTGTTGTTGACATTAGAAAACGCCGGCGCGAATCGAGGGCATCGGACCTTGGGAAACTCGACGCATCGCGCTTTTTGCTTCGCCTAATAACGAACCTTTAATAAGCGGCGGCGCGCGCAAAAATTCGCACAAGGTTAATCCCGCAATAAAACAATCGGCGCTATGTGCGCGCGCTCGGGTCCGCTTTCCTTCCTCTCGCCGCGCGCCGCGATTGCGCCGACGCGGCTCGAAATCTAGGCGTAGAAAGCGCGTCGACGCGCGGAGACCCTTCGCGAATCGCGCGCGCGCGTATTAATAAAATACGAAACCTTTTCGATGCGCATGTCGCGCGCATCGCGACCGCCTTCGTTTGCGTGTGGCGCGCTGGTGCAGCAATCGTCAGATCGTGTAATAAAATGATAATAATAATATTTTACGATTATCGCGGCGCGGAGCGCGAGACACGTCAGATATAGACGAGATACAACAATATTAGACTTTTCAGCAGTTTTGTTTACGATCCCTCGGACTTTACGGTCACCGTTGAATAAATACGCGCTTTTCCGGTCTCTTTCTCTCTCTCTCTCTCTCTCGCGTCGGCGTCGACGCAATATCCTTCGAAATGAAATTATTATAAATATCGCTTGTCGAATCTGGTGCGTATTTTTGGCATGTAATTAGGTCTCGAATACAACGCGCTTCGCAAACAATGTCACGCCGATACAGGACAATCAACTTTTCGTTTAAAAATGACCCAAACGTCAATCAATACCGCGCTGGCCGCGAAACGAACATCATTTTAATGGGGAACGACGCGTTGTGAATGTGACCCGAAATCAATTGAGGGCATATGTAAGCGCGAAGGGAACAAGAAGGTCCTGTATAGAGTTGGAGCAACCAAATTAAGAACACTATATTCCAACGAGTAAATAGAAATATATAAATGAAGCTTATGACTCCTTGGAGCGCGGGTGCACAATCTGGAGTCGAGACTTGAAAGCGCGCACGCAAAACCTCGATAGTTATTCTGGAAATCAAAATATTTACACAAAAGTTTTGCAAGTTGCTTTCAAATAGACACTTTTATGCTACGCGCCGATTCTTTTGAAAGCCGTTCGCGTTTAGATGTTGCAAATTTATTATACTAATAGAAAAACGAAGATATTTTTACGCGCGTAAACAAAGCTGATTGTAAGGTTAGGAGCGAAATCAAGAAGAGACGTTAAGAGCGGACTTTGACGAGGCTTTTATTTACGAGCCAATAATGCACAGCAGTGTGAAAGTTAATTGCCCATAGATTTACTATTACCACCTAGGCAATGGGTCAATTAATTACAATTAGACCTCTTTTTACGTTCAATTAATCCGACCTGAAAGTCTTCGAGAGTGTGCGGTTTATCCTCGTTTGCTTCCCATTTGACAGAAACTGTTGCATTGATTTAAAAAATGAACCGGTCGATCAAAGTTCGTTAGTGCGCGTTAACAAGCCGAAATCTTCGCGCGTGAATTATGGATTTTCCCATCTCGTAAATCAAAATGCGCACGCGCCATCGCCTCAGTGCGTGCTGCTCGCCAACCGATGCGTATAGGATAAATTCATCGTGGACGGCGAAAACTTTCGACCTATTCGGAACGTCGTTCCTGCTCCTAGTCGCTGATTATTCTACTAGTATTTTTAGCAGGTACACGGTGGTTTAAATACTCAACCAAATATTCAACGGTTTTTCAAGCGAATAACAAGCGCGATAAATGCTTTATCCTGTCGTAATCGTAATATGTCGCACATATTTTACGTTAACGACACATTAACAGCGCAACTTGTACAATAAATTTCGTCAAATTTTTGCGTGTGCGTTTCGCGTGAATGGACACGCTGGAAAACTGTAGAATAGATATCAGCACAATTTTTACAACTAGTCTTGGGCTACCGTAAGCAGTATATAATCGACTGTTTACTTCGTCAAGCAATTATTGCATCGATACGCTTGACTTTCCGCTGATTTATCGCCGCACGCACATTTGATTCATGCCCGGCGGTAATGACAAAAACAATACGACGACGTGCGCCGCTCGCGGTACCTACGTCACTCTTGTTTTTATTATTAACGACTAATAAAGCAATAAATGCGCCAGCGCGGCGGCGTGTTGTTTGGCACGTAATTCGTCTTTGTAAATATTTTCCCCCATTTGCATGGACAATTATTTTCAGTCTAGGCGCGTGTTATGGTTACGTTTACTGCTTCTGGCGTTATCCATCCATCGCGCGGCAAAACATACGAATGCATCATGTCGCGACATTTTGCTGCCGCGATTTGGTGCGACAGGTCGCGAGTGTTAATTTCGACCAAAAACTTTGTCGGACGAAATTCTACGCCGTTTAGACTTGTTTAAAGTTCACCTGAGTGTTTGCACGATTCACATGACGTTCAAGGGTATTCATAGTCATCCGAATGGCGTGCGCGCATTGTGTCGAACTAGTGATTTCGGTTTTTTTATAATTTTGATGATTAACTTGTTGTTCTATCGCATGTGCTTCCGGATATTATAATATTCGAAACGAGCACGAATTATGTTATGTGCTGCTTTGCTCTTGCTCAAAAACAAACCGGCGTAATAATTTTTTTTTCTAGGATTACTACAAAAAGAAGCATTGAAAACGTTCAGTTGTCCACTACCGTTTCAAATGGTAGGCTAAGTCTACATACAGTTGACGGCACAATATTGTAATGTAAAGTTTCCAGGTTTAATGCGCAATGAATTCCAACTGAAATTATTATTCTGACCTGTAAACTTCCATTGAAACGCGACATAATGAGACAATACACTTTTCTGATTTCGGATTACCGTTCGGCATAGTCTACGGTCACAAAAAAAAACGACCGTAATATTTTGAATAAATGCCTCGACCGGAAATTGCTTCACCTTTGCCCAATCCAACCATCCTAACCATCGAACAATTGCGCCAAAAATACGTCTACTTGCTCAAAATACGCGTCGCAAGGCATTGTAGGTTTATTGTGCATAAATCGCGATATTATTGTTAATCATCGGCGGTTAATTTTACGGCAAATAATACGGCTACGAATGGAAAAACATTCACTTACCAGAACGCACCGAACTGGCAGCCGTTATAAACAAATCCATTTTCATATTTATCGACGTAAATGTAAGAGATTAAAGTATTATTTAATATGGAAAACGCGGCGCAAGCCCCGTGACGTTGCGGCGCGGTATTTGCATATGGCCGAAAGCTATTTATACGGGAAAGCGATGCGCCACCCCCGCGGCGGCGGCGGCGGCGGCGTCGTGCGAGCGCTGGCAGCATGCAAATGGATAATGTGCGAAGTGCTCGGGTTCAATCGACCGGCGGGAATTGCGATAAATATTACGACATTGCTGTTCTAATGAATTACGAACGCGCAACAATCGATCGCGTCCTCGACGTCGCGTCGGCGATCGATTTTGTCGTTTCGCCACTCGACGCGTGCGTGTCGGTTGCGCAACATTTCGGCGCACTTTGCACCCAAACAATGAGCCATATTCGCCGGCGTGGCGAAATTGTTTGTGTCGCCCGACAGCGGTCGTCGCAAACAACCTGTATAGGCGGTCGCGGAGAACTTTCGTTGGCGGCGACGGCGACCATCGTCGCGCGCGTGTTTGAGTTAATCAGCGTAAACACGGCGTATAGGTTTACACACATCGGGCGACGAGTGGCAATGGCGAGATTGGTGAGCGTAGCGTACGGTAAGTATGAAATAAGTAAGTGTGGGTAATGTAACCTCCATAAGTGACCGTGTCAAGCGTGACTGCTCTGGTTGTTAGACCGGATATGCATTCTGCTGGCGGCGCGTGGAAGCCGAACTGCGCCGGCGGACGACCTGCAAGGCGCGTTTTCTTTTGTATTTCGTATTTCGTATTTAACTTGCCCGCGACCTGTGCACGACTGCATCTTATTAATAAAACGCATTATGAATTCATCTTGCAAAATTCTACCGCACGGCTCGTACCTCGAATCTGGCCGCGTCGCCGGGTCCGAATTCGGTGTACTTTCTGCCAACAGGTTTACAAACCTTGCGCAAAAAGACTGTATGAATTATGATACGAATTGAAAGAAATTGTTAAAAAAAAAGTCCAATAGTCCATAGTTCCTAGAACCACCCGAACACATCATAGCAATAATCAATAAACCTTGGACTAGCGCTTCATATTTTAATGGATTCAATGCTAGCCGTAATTAATCAATAGTGACCTGCGTTAAGTTAGCAATATAGTAACTAATAGGTCGTTTTTTTAGGAGAATTACCTGTAAAATGATCAAAATCCGTGTAACGCTTTATGCAAATAATTCGTCGTTCAAGCAGGAATTGATTCTGATAGNCGTTTTTAATAGTAGTATGTCGCAAAAAAATGACAGCTTGTATCTATTTAAAATATATGGCAATTTTTTCGCACCATTTATGCAAACTATTTGTTGCGACAAGTACATGTTTAAAATGTACATTTATTGGCACTTCTTATGGTGATAAGCACAATATTATATCAGGGGGGCATGTTGGTTAGTAATTTTACACGTAATTCTACAAAGCAACAACGTATTGCAATATTGCTAACATAGCCCCGGTTCAATATTATACGAAATATTAGTCACGAAATTGTCCGT
>JAODGE020029759.1:0-11621 GCA_027574965.2 Ecitophya simulans
TGGAATTTAAAGTGATATTTACAATGGTTAACTTGGCAAACCAACTACTCCTACCAAAAAATTCAACATATTCCCCGCAAACTTGCCAATTGCTGATGATATATAACAAAATAATTATATATTTAATGATTTCAAACTTTAATGCAATTGCAATAAGTAATTTGATAAAAATATGCTTTTGGGACTGACAGTTCCGTTACTCCTAGTTTGCACGCCCCAGGGGTTCAGTATGCTGTGCATCAGGAAGAAGACAGTCTTTCCTCTTCCATTCACGCTGTGTCTATGCAATCCCTGGCCTATCACAATACTGGCACGCAAATTTAGTATATCCCAGACAGTCAGTTGCCATATTATCAATATCAAACTTCGCAACAACAGACGTACCAATAACATCCACAACCTCAACGTCATCCGCAGCATGTCGATCAAGCAACTCGTAATCAATACGTCGTTGATAATTCAATTCAGACGGATATTCGAGCTAGCCCCCAAAAGTATTACCAACAGTTCGTTTATTTTCAGCCTTATCAAACTTCGTCAGCATCTAGTAACATCAACAGCGTTGCCGGTACAAAAGGCAATGTTCAGTACGTGATGTACGGCCGCTGCTACGCATCCAACTAAAACGGTTTTTGCATACCCAACAAATCACAAGACGCATTATGTCTATCAACCGGTTTTGGAGCAACGAGTTTCCAGTCTGCTGAAACAAAAATCACTTGGCTTTACAGGAGTGAATAAAGCGCGCACTCCAAGTGGCGCGAGCATTGGCACATCACTTGATATCAATGCGGAAACACCTAAAGATTCTAAGAAGCTTGAACGTCCTCTTTTAAACACCAATCAACATCTCTATTAGACTCCTATGTGCCGTCTTACCTTCAGTATCAATACTACAAACAACAACAAACCGAGACTGCAAACGATATTAAACAATCACTGAAACTGTTGAGTACGGAAGTTGGTAAAACGGATATTGTGAAGATGTACAAAGAAGAAAGCAGTAATTATTGAAAAATTTGATTTCAGTCGAAAATTTTAAATCACGATTCAAAGTGTATAGAACAATGAGAAGCGATTTATGATTCGCTGGATGTAAATGTTGTCTGTACATAAGCAATATTTTTATGTTTGTATCAGCCCATTATAATGACTTTTTATAATTAGCATTTAGATGCGTAGCTGTAAGTTACAACATGCAACCAATTGATCCATGACTTGTAATGTTGAATTATTTGCTTATTTCAAAGTATATATCGCATGTTGTAAACGTTTTGGCCAGTTTTTTACATTAGCGACATAAGTGTGCAAATTTTTCAACGCTTGTTAAAACTTATTACCATATTTCTGTTTTATGATTTAATAAGTTGTTATCTTCTGTTAAATAAAATTTATTCCAAAATATTTATGCTTGCAATAACTTACGTAGGTCAAATATGATTATTCTAGCTGTATTTAAAAACAAAGACGCTTAATTTATGTCAAATAAATTTAGTTTGTTACGCATGTTACCAGACTATATAAATTTATATAAACATACACAAAAGATAAAATAAATCAAGATAACTTTTGCAAAACTATAACAAAACATATATTGTTCCAAATATATTCTAAAATTGATAATATTCAAACTATTGCTTATATAAGTTCTTTTTGTCACTCTAAATTTAGAATTTAGAATTTTGTTATTGACAACTGTTGAAATTTAAAGTCAACAATTATTCAAAAAATCTATACTTACTGTACGCTAGTACAACCATCAATTTTTATAATTATGAAACATTTAATACGTTAAGTTAAATTCATGCATTTTGCAGAAGTTATCAAGAGAATCTTAAAGTTTAAAAATGCATAGTTGTATTCAAAACCGGACATTTAAATAAAAAATTATTTAAAAAAAAGCTGCTAGGAAAATTAAGTACGGTTTTAGGAAAGTAAATTTACAGAGATCGAGAGTATAATATTAATTTAAAATTAAATATACGCAGCAGTGACTTTCGGACAATGTCAAGTCGTAACCATTTCTGATAAAAATCAATGTAGTACACATATTAGGTTGCCTAGGGTCATTTAGTTTGTGATTTCTGGATTTATATCGGTTCAACAAGTCAGAATTGCATATTGAGCTGCCTATGTTACAGTGTGCTCCAGAAGCAATTCGACCTTTCGCAAGTTGCTTCCGCGAAATTGGCGGAATAGTCTACGGAATATATAAATAACAACACTATAAAACAATAACTAAATAAACAAGATTATGAGTTGAACTGTTGAACTCTGGCAATACGAAGGAATTATGTCAGGGTCACCTGACAACAACATCATTTTCATAAATCATTCGAAATTAATTGCATTAATTATATGACAATAAAGCCATAAACAAACTCTTTTAATTGACGGTTTTAATTATTCTGTTAATATAAACCAATTGTTTTTGCTTGACTGTAAAATAATTACAAATAGCTTCAAAACTTCAAAAATATTCACACTGCGTTTTTGCGTTTACTGCGCATGACCAGTAAAAGCTAACACAACCTTCATCCTTGCTTACGCTGCTGTTTCATCCTTTTCTAACGTTAGCAAGTCAGAACGACTAGGGTACATACGAAAATAGAACTTATATAGAAGCTGCCAAGGCCTACACTATAATGAAATGTCAAAGGGTATCTAGCGCCCCGTGAACCGGTTATAACAATGCGGGCCCTCCTAAAGCAACCCCTAGCAGTTGCTAGTTATCGCGAATAGAGTGTGGTGAGACCGGCAGTTAGAATTGGTCGATCTTTTTACAAATATCCTATCAGAGAAGCTCACAAAACGTCATCGAAGCTCATCATGTCATGCAACTCATGTAAGTACGCGCAATTCGTGTCATTGTGGCGAGCTGCGCCACAAGTACGCACCAACAATGCATATTAATCTTTTAACTTGGTCACAACGTCACGCATCAATCCGCCAAGCAGCAACCACGGCTTGCGTGATTACCGTGATTCCTCGGCGTAACCTTTGATTGTGTTTAGATCCAACGCGGCTATGACTAACTTAATGCTTGCTGCGACCGCGCACATTCGGTGTGATTAATAACATTTTCCGGACGCGTCCAGATGTCAGGACGCGTGCAAGAGTGCACGTGTGCAGTCAAATTTGCCGTCGGGCCGAAATGGAACGACGCGAGGTTTGGCATTGGAATGGCGTCGTTTTGCGAAGGAGAAGGACGTGACATCGTGATTACAACGCGACAGTGATTCACGACAAAATTGAGATTTATGTTTAATTAGTTTTGTAGTGGAGTATTGAAACGTGACACTAATATTACATATATTATGGATTCTTTGATAGTCAGCGTAACAGCAATCCGATTTGAAGATATTCCAGGAAGTGTACTATGTACGAGGTTAACCCATTGGGTTGAGTGATAAGTAATGAGCGTTTCATTGACCACATTTTTGTTATTCTACAATAAATAAATATGAGAAAATGCAGTGAGGCAAATTGTTGCATCTTTGTCCACATTTTTATCGTGAAAATGAGAGATCAAGGAGCATACGGATTGTTTTGGGTTGGGTAATGTGTAATGAGCCATTGTTACCGATCTCCTACAACTATTCGATGCTTTTTTGCCTTTGGAGTTTCTTCTTAATTTTGAAGGTTACGAATGTTAACCAGTGCGAACGACTGGCTTATAGAAAATAAAACTAATTTTTAAATAGTATATTACATTTGTTAAAAATGTATGAAAGTTTCTGTGGACAGACAGCTGTTCAGTTTAAACGCTCGTTGCTAACTCAATAATTTGCGAGAAGTTAAAAAACTCAAATGTTACTCATTCCGGAAATAAATATACTGTTATATTTTTACATAATGACATGTACTATGCATATTTTTTCAGATAAAATTTTTAAACATTCAATTATGGAAATATTTATTCTATTATTACATTTAAATATGAGAGGTTTTGAACAAAGTAATGTTTCTGCATACACATATTCAAAATGGGTTTTATCATAGTGGCACTTCTTCTTGTGAGCAATTTTGCTCTTGGCAAAGTGTCCAAAGCCACAAATGTTCTCGGTAACTATTTTAAAATCATTGTTTAAAACTTTCTGTTTTAAATATTTACTCTTATTAATTGTCAGAAACATATGACTGTCAAGTACGCGGAGATGTTGCTCAATTATTCCTAACAACTAACACGAGCAAAACATTGATCACGGAAAGCACGGTTTTTTATAACACTGCACCCACGTTTTTTGTGATTCATGGTTGGACTGAAAGTAGTGTATCAAAAGAGTACAGAGAAATTGCTAATGCATTGTACATAGAAACGCTAGGAAATGTCATTATGGTAGATTATAAAGAAATTGGAGCTAAGTCTTATGCGTGTGCACGAATTATTACCCAGAAAGTTGGTAAGTGCTTCTACGGCTGTCAGATGTCAGGTTCATATGAAGTTTAATTTACAGGTAATTTTGTTAGCTATTTCATATCAAATCAAACCAAAGCTAACAATATGCACCCAAGTAGAATCTATATAATTGGTCATTCCTTGGGTGGACAAATTGCTGGTTACATTGGTTGCAGAGTAGAGCACCTGACAGACAGTAAAATTGCTCGTATTAGCGGTTTGGATCCTGCTGGGCCACTTTTTACCGTGCCATTGTTGATGCCAATCCCTTGGTTGAGTTTGTCCTTCAAGGACGCTGTTGTGGTCGATGTCTTGCACACGACTCTCCTTTTGGGGACATATGGTCGAACGGGTTCTGTTGATTTTTATGTACAGGGCATATTTTTCCTGCCTTTATGGATTGGTCCATGCAAGGTTAATTTTGATGGTAATGTTGCTTTAAACTAGCAATTTGTGCTGTTGTATTTAATTGCAATTATGCGTTTTAGAGTCCTGCACGCATCAACTGAGTAAAACTTTATTTAGGGAGTCTATACAATCTTGCGGGCTGGTTGGAATTAATTTTCCGTACTTTTCTTGTAAAGCTGTGTACGGTTTTCATATGCCCTTGAATACAACAGGAGTTTATGCGTTAAACATTAACCATAGCGCTCCATATGGCAAATCAAAGCCTGGTTGCAACTAATAAAAATATAGTTAATTAGTTCTGTATTTTATTAATTGTTTTTTATTTTTGATAATATTAATATACTCAACAAGTAAATAAATGCTGGAAATTGGCTGGCGATTGACTCATAGTCACGGTCCTTAACTTTTCTATTTTTTTGATGTATTGTCGTATTAATAATTAGATACGTTTAAATCAACTCGACGTCTACGTCGTTTATTGTGGAAAGAACTGTTCGAATGGGAACTGTAGACTTTTTCGTAAAAAGACTTCTAAGGCTTCTAACATTTGCCGAAGACTAGTATTTATATAGTGTTTTACAAAATGATATTATAGGGCACTTTCATCAATATTTTGTTAATAATGAACTCGCATCATATGAATTATCAACTTGAATAATATTATTCAATACCAATTTATATCAAATGAACAATATAGACTTTTATTTATAAAGTGATAAACAATTAATGGGCTTGTTTAAAAAAAGATGTAAAGTCTGATAATGCAATGTGAGCGATGTCACATTTATTTTTCGTTAATATAAGTTAGTATATAGTATATAGTATATAGTATATACTATATATTATATAGCATATATAGTATATAGTTAGTATATAGTTAATATAAGTTAATATAAGTTAGTGTTTATGGTTGACAACAAAAAAATATATAGTTAAATTGAATTGAATTATAAGTAATAAGCGTTTATCATCTACATTTTTCGTTATTTTACAATAAATAGAACTGAAAGCAAGTAGAGCAGTGGAGCAAATTAATGTATTGTCATCCACATTTTGTCATTCTAAATAGATTCTTTATAATTTGACTTGTAAAATACGACAACTATTTAATCAATTATATATTTTCCGTTATTGCTAACGATTTCCTACCACAGTTCTACTAGTTTATTGAGATTCCTCAGCCAGAAATTGGTTGGTCTGGACTAGAAACAATTGAGAACCAACTTTAGAGGTCCTCTTCATTGTTGATGGTTTTTAATGTTAACCAATGGAGGCAACGACAAATTTATTTAAATTTTATGCAATTCGTGCAGATATAGGTGTTTAATTTATACACTCCTGCGCTTTTCGTCTTGGACGTTCTTCTCTTGCATCCTTCCTGTAGACCCCTGCAGCCCAATAAAACTTTATTAGAAAAAAAGTTACTTTACTCATTTTCCTGACACGTCATCAATATTGCATATGTGGTTACATCATATCCATTTATAGCCAACATACGAATATATGAAAATTAATTATGAAAATATAAGTTACTAAAAACAAAGCAATATCTATTCTTCCGTAGACTCCATAAAGATTAACATATTTTTGCAAAAAACACCTTATCGTGTACGTATGTTGAGCGGAATATTAAAGGTATATAAATTAGGAAAATATCAACATTTGTCGGTATACTTTTGGAAAAATTTGTGAACTACTATTTAGCAAAAAATGGCAAGTGTTCATTCTCTTCTAAACTGTGGCATTGGTATCGCAGGCATATAAGAATTCAGGAAATGTATGATTGTATAATTAATGAAGATCCAATAACCCTCTACCTGGCAACTAATACGTCTCTTTAGACTAATAACCGACGAAACCGTTTTCGACACAAGTAACGTCATCTCTTTCATACTTCATGGTTGGTCGGAAAATTCAAGCAGTTATTTATATCCAGAAATTGCATCAGATCTTTACACCGTAACAGAGGCTAATGTCATTATGGTAGACTATCGAGAATTAGCAGAAAAACCTTATGTCGTGCGCGTGGACCATAATGGCAATAGTTGGCCACCACCTAGTTCAATATATCTTGGAGCAAATTAATCAGCAAACAATGTTTCACAAAAACATACATCTCATTGACCACTCTCTTGGTGGGCAAATATCTGGATACGTTGGTAGACAGATTTTACAAAAGACCGGAAAAAGAATTAGACGAATCAGCGCGATAGATCCAGCTGGACCTTGTTTCAATCTTCCGTTTTTGGTCGCTGTTCGTGGCGCGAGTTTGACATCTTATGACGCTGAAGTTGTCGATGCGCTTCACACAAGTTTATTGATTGGCGGCAACACGAGGATGAGAACTATCGACTTTTTTGTTTCTGGACTCTTAGATATAAATATTCTCCTTCCATCTTGTACAAACTTCTTTGACGTGACCTGCGGGCATGCTTTGAGCAAAGCCTTGTTTAGGGAATCCATTACGTCATGCGGCATTACTGAACACTATTTGTTCTTTGGAATATACCAAACACCGTATGGTTTTCATATGCCTGAAGACCAAACTGGTAGTTACAGAATTTACATCAATCGCCAGTGTCCATTTGGCCAAGAAGACCCCGTATGTAAAAAAATGATTGAAACTTTTACAAATTTAATAAATAATAAGCGTGTTTTCCTTTATTAAAAAAATGACCAAATTTAATGAATTTTAAATTATTCGCTATTGTTATCGATTTCCTACTACCGTTTAAATAGTTTTAAGAAATAGGTAAGCCAATTTTGAACATTTTTCTTATTGTCGAAAGTTACAAATGCTAACAAATAAAGACAGCGTGTACACATGCTAAAATGTAATGCAAATTGCGGCGCAACTTGCTTTTATTATAAGCGCTCGTTTTTTAGTACTCAATTTTTTTTCATATTTATTAATGAATTACATTCATTACCATTTAATTACCAGTTTAAGCTTGAACCAGATCAGGCATCTGTTTAGCTGCAAGCATATCCGTGTTCGTTGTTGTTTGCCTTTTATTTGTTTATTCTTAGCTTATTGCATTTGTGCAACTTGTAGTTGTCTATTAAATAGGCGCTGCAGGTTCTTTTATTTTATCCTTTGTAGTCTTTTTAGGTCCTCGTGAAGTATCCTGCGTTCTTGCTGCTTTGCCTGTGGCTAGGTCATTCCTAAACTCCACGGGTGGTGCGCCTGCCCAGTTATGTAACCCTGTTCATTTAAGGTGTACTTCTTTATGTGCTCAGACGTTTAGTAAACTGGTTATAAATAAAGAGCTAATTGGACTGTAATGCCAAACACCCATCAAGACGTGGATCTAAACAATTCATGACAATTAGTGGGGATTTTATCTAAACTACTACAAAACCTTGAAATAACACTCCACTACAGATAACATTGCATTTCCGCGTATTAAATGTTGTTACTATGACTAATGTTTATATATTCATATATATTAATTATATATTTTATAATTATTACGGTATTTACTGCACAAAACATGAGTCGGTAACTATGGAATTTAAAGTGATTTTTACAATAGTTAACTTAGCAAAACAACTACTCTCGCCAAAAAATTAAACATGTTTCCCGCAAACTGCCAATTGCTTATGATATATAAAACAATAATTATATATTTAATGATTTCAAGCTTTAATGCAATTGCAATAAGTAATTTGATAAAAATTAATATAGAAGACAATTAGTTTCCAAAGTTACTTACTTACTTTGGCAATATGAAAGTAATGAGTGCTGTTTTGAATTACAATCATTATAAAATATTTCNTATTAAAATAGTTAGGAAACATTAATAAATAATAATTTTTTTTCAACAAGTTAGTTTTCTCAAGAAATGATTTCAAGGTTTTGTCATGATGGTTATTATTTGCAAACGTTTTTTGTATTGCAAAGCTAATAAATTAATATTAAAAGACATACTCATATAACAAGCTGTAGGAAGTGCTTTCACACAAAATTGCTTGTACTGCCGTGCATGTATTTCTCTATCAAGATATAATTTTACTTTTAAGGTTTTAAAAATTTTCTAGTAAATGTAAGTAAATTTCGAATAAGAGTACTATACCATTCAAACTTCATTTGTCAACCTTCGCAACCTGCAATAATAAGGAGCACTTCAAAATTTGGAACATCGACAAACTGGTGGAAGAGTAGAAGGAGGTCGTTAGCAATTGCGGAGAATTCCTACTGATTAAATTCTTGTTATATTTGATGAAGAACAGTCAAATTCTTAACAAAGAAAAAAAAAACTTTAATAATTATTTTTTATCCAATACAAGAGTAACAAAAATATGTTGACGATAATTATATATTTTACTCATCTCTATTTATTGCAGAGAAACAAAAAATTTGTAGAATAAAACACTCATAATTTATTATTCAAGCCAATACATTGAAGGAGTATTATGAAGTATTATGTACTATGAAGCCCACACATGTCCAATAATACAAATCTGATAATTAGTCACGATGTCAACATTAATGGATCAAGTTAATGTAACCAATTCTCAATTTATTATTATTATTTGCTTGTTTCCAACTATATGCTATTTAAAAAAGTATCAAGCAACAGTAACATAATCAAAGATGAAACAAGTCAAGTCAAAATAAAGTTGTGATTGCTAACTGCGAGTGCATTGTGTCACAGTCAATGTTCATCCACATTGAAAAATGATTCATGTGTTTACACATTGTATACTGATCGTTAGACGCTCTTGTTCCAATGTTCAAGTTTAAACTTGTAAACGCGTATATAAATAAATCTAAGCTCTGGCGTTACGAAATTAAGCGGTCGTGAAACCAAAAGCAGTGCCGATAGTAAAACTGCATCTGATACAGAAATAAAACGTCGATTCATTGGTGCGTAACTCGTGTTGCTATAAATACGCTAATAATCAGCAATCAATTGCAAAACCCATTGGAATCAATCTGTCAAATTGATTCTTAGAGTTATTTACAAATTTCGAACTTTTTACAATTTCACATCTCCATCAAAGAAGATTGGTCGAACGCTTGATTAAATTTACAATTGCAACACTTTTTAGCGTTTGTAACATTTTTACTTTTAAATATCAATTTTAAAGTTGGTTAATGTTGAATAAATAACGTTTGGCAATAATCCGCGTTAATTTAATGTTAGAGTACATCAGTTCATTAATTTCCATGACTTATTCGCTTATTTTACTGAACAGGAGACATGTGCGTTCGGGTTTACAGTAACTCGCTGTCTGGGTTACGAATAAACTTGACCTATAATTCTCCTTTTGCGTGTGTAACATTAATTATGAAAGATGTGACATGCAAACGAGGATTGAGCATCTAACGACTGCGGAACACGACAAATTGCGAGTTGAGTGTAATCATGTTGTAAAGTTTGAGAATAATTATGCTTATGTTCGCGTAAGTATTTAAATTGAAATCAGGTTACGCTGCATAATTTTAAAATATATACACGTGCATACAACTTGATGAAATTACTAAGTAAAAAACCATATCTAACCAATCAAAGTCTACTACTTATAATATAAAGTTGTTAATTTTTTGTATTCGAATTTGCCTGAAACTCATCGTATTGTAATGCTTAATGCAAATTATGGTCAGGAAAAGTATGGTCAGTCAGTTAAAATACAGAAAAAATGATATTTGCAGATAACAACAAGTTCCGCACTTTCTGGGTTTCACTTGCTCCAACTTTCAACTGAACTGAAGTAGTACAATGTTCCACCTCTAAAGTTTTCAATTCTATATTACGCCCTGCTTACAGGCAGAGCCGGAGCCAAGACCAAAATATTCGGATCAATTTCAGAGTTTGCACAATGTATTGTAAAATTCCGGCACAAACTGTTTGACTCTTAGCGTAATTTTTATAAATTTGAAATTAATGTCAGAAATAGCCTAAAATGGCAAAAATTTGAATTTGACTCTGCATTGTAAATATACCTGATTGTGTTAGGCCAATAATAACACCTGACATGGATTCAGCACATCAAACTACACCAAAAGTTGTTGAAAAAGTTAAAACAAAAATTACAAATACGTTTTTTGTCAGTCAGTGTTATTTATCAATTTGCATCGTTGAGTTTTGCGGGTTGTACAAGAAGTAGTTTATGTTTGAGCAATCATTAGAATTGTTTATACTATTACGTAAATTCCAGTTACACCTCGATTAACCGAATGTCTGAAAGTTTCCACTCGTGTAAATATACTTTGAGAACACCAGATATCTTTTCTTCTCTATGTTCAAGAAACTATGATTTTACAGTAACCAAGTAAGCACCTAAAAACAACAAATGTTTTTATGATGTAAGTGATTCACATCGAGACCAAGAGTGCATCCTCACTTTAATAAAAAAAAATATTGACAACTTGTAAATTTTAATCATTGTTTTTAGATCACAACACGTGAAAAATATGGTACCTGTTATTTAAAAGTAAAGAAGAAGTTAAAGTATATAACAATTATTAAACCACAAAAGAAAACAAGCAATGATATAACCTGTCGTAACTGACGATACGTGATTAGTTTTTTGAGTTGTGCGTCATATTATTACGGGTTGCCGGACTTTTATAAAGGATTATCCTGAAACAGATCAGACATGTTAAATATTTATCTGTGTGATCAAATTATTAATTTATGTTTTGGCCGCTTTTGAAAAAAATAAAACAACACAAGGTAGTCCAAGTGTAATCAAACTTGTTTTGATGATTTCATTTGTTTTATTTAAATATGACAATGTAACAATGTTATTTATTATTCAAATTTTTATTGCACCCTAAATGCTATTACCTATAAATCATCCATAC
>JAODGE020029762.1:0-68987 GCA_027574965.2 Ecitophya simulans
TCTCGAACGTTGCGTCACAGTGCGGGCACTTGTGCACTGAACGTGGGCGGGGGAGGGTTGGATACGGCACTCGGTAATGTGCTGCCGCGGCTGAGAAACCTTTGAAGACGCGGTTGCAGATGGTGCATGGCACATCGGGCAGGTGCCGGCCATGCCCTGGAGGTGCGGCAGTATCGGCGGCGATGCGAGTTAGTGCCTCTGTTTGCGCAGCTGTTCGGCTGCACAGACGGCAGCTGTTGTCGCAGTCGCGGACTGCCCAGAAGAGTCTGCCGAAGTGCTCAGATTCACCACACTGTGCACGTGCAAGGTGTACCTGTTGTGTTCGCGTCAGGTGTTCTCCAGTGATCAGATCTTTGCCACTGAGGTCTGATGCTTTCGCTCCGCATAATGTGTATCGATGGGTACTAGCACTAAAGCGTTCCAACCATTGTCCTCGCAAAATCGTTGTGAAACGGATAAAGCGAGTTCGGGGTGGTGCCTCAATACTTCGCCATGAACTTCATCGGGGCCAGGAGCCTTGCTCACTGGTGTATCTCGGAGGGCTGCTAGCAGCTCAGTCCGAGTGAACCGTCGGTCAACGGGGTTGCCAGTCGTGGCCAAGGGCTCACTGTTGCTCCGTGTGTCGAGTTCCGGTGGTATGCTTATCCATTCTGCTTTACCGGGATCTGATTTGTGCGCTTTTGTCCTTATGGGCTAGACGCCTCTCTTAGCAGTGCACAGTCACTAGGTCCTGGCACCACGCTGAGGTGGCCGGCTTTGCCAGGGAGTGGAGTGCAAAATGAGGCTGCCATCATTCCACCAAGTCTCATCACTTATTGTGGGCTCCGGCGCTACAGAGAAGAGAACACGGAAATGAGGAGAGGACGGGCCCTTCATACTAGGAGCACTTGTCTTACAGCTTTGCAGACTTCGATGCCATTTTCAACCACTAGATTATACTGGCCCGCCTGCCAAAACAAAATCTCCGGATTGTGGAAAAAGAGAGCACAGGAATTCAAGCAAAACGTGATATCCGATGGCTGCAATTCCCTATAGGGTGAAGCTAAGGCAACCGAAGAAACGATTTAAAAGGCAAATGCACGGCTAAATCTGGAGGTACCTGAGGGACACTCACAACAATGAGCGAGTGTGACCATCGATAACGATAGCTATTGCAGGGTGTTTTTTTTTAAGCGAAGGCAACACGGTACGCAGCAATCTCGGCAATGGATTAACGAAACTATTTCGCATTCCCATGTACAAGGAAATGCAGCATATTTTCTACACGTGAAAGCGGTGGAGCCCCTCCAGCAGGTTATACTCCAACGCTTCTGTATATGAGGAGTGCACAGGGAGGGAGAAATGGGGAAGAAAAAAGAAGCCTGTCGCTGCTGCGGAAGGATGTGGTCACGGCACAAACGATAACTGAAGAGTGCGTCCGCCGCTAATCATCTACAAATACAATAATAAAGTATGGAAACACGTGAAAATGCACTTGGGGCCACTCATCTCACCGTCATCACCTAGCGCCAAGATGAAAATGCTGAAGACAACGAACAGAATATCACAAAATGTGCAGAGCAAAGGATGTCATACTTGGACCACTCATTTAGTTTCTGAAGCTTGATCAGAGATAGAGGTGCGGAAATAATTTTTAAAAAAGGAACGTATGGCGCCAATCTCAGTTAGTATATATTCCCATTAATATTTGTTTTTCTTTTTCATTAAAGATAAATATTAATTTTGCATTTTTGCCGAGTCAGTGGCATCTACTGCATCGCAAGTCGCACTGTCAGAAGAGCTTCTTTTTTGTCCATCACACAAATGAAACAGGTTTGGGCACGTATAAAATTATGAAGGTAGTGGACTTGCCTATTCGAGCCTCACCTCAAATGGTGCACCTTCGAGTGCACTGAGATCGGCAATCAAATTGCAATCAGATATCTCAACTACCTTAAGCGACGGGCATGTGAGCAACACTGCCGCGCTCTTAATTCCAAGATATACCAGGCTCACGAATGTCAGAGACCGCGCCCCTGCAAGGCCGTTGATATCGCGAAGTCCCTTACAGTGCTGTATGTTCACCTTGCTCAATCGAGTGCACTTAGCGAACGAGGGGATACTCTCAATTGAACAATCCACAAATGTAACCTTCTCTAGAGATGCAGAGCCTGTCAATCCACTGACATCGCGGAGTTGCCGGCACCTCTGGATGTCCGATTCCCTGAGCAGAGTGCACTGGACAAGTGCATTAACATTTTCGATTAAGCAATCCCATAAGGTAACCTTCACAAGAGAGGCTATACACGATAATCCACTTATGTTGCGTAGCTGCCGACACCTCTGTATATCCATCTCCTTCATCACAGTTAGCCCACTAAGTGTGCCAATATCCTCGAGAGAGCAGTCATCTAAAGAGACCTTCTCAAGGGACGCGGAGCCCGACAGCCCGCTTATGTTGAGAAGGTGTCCACATCTCTGTATATTCACCTCCTTCAGCCAAGTACGCAGGGCAAGTATATCAATATCATCTACTGGGCAGTCATCCAAGGAGACCTTCTCGAGGGACGCGGCACCCGACAAACCAGTAATATCGCGCAGGTTCTCACACGATTGTATGCTCAACTCTTTCAGTCGACTACACTTGGAAAATGCGTCGAGATTCTCGATTGGACACCCATGCAAAGTGACCTTTTCAAGAGACGTAGCACCTGACACCCCAGTAATATCGCGCAGGTTCTCGCACCACTGTATATTCAACTCCCTCAGCCGACCGCACTGAGCAAATGCGTCGACCCTCTCGATGGCGCACGCCCACAGGGAGATCTTCTCAAGAGACGTAGCACCTGCCAAGCCATTAATATCGCGCAGCTTCTGGCACCATTGTATGTCCAACTCCTTCAGCCGACTACACTGAGTAAGTGCGTCGAGGCTCTTGATGGGGCAGCGCTCTATCTTGATCTTCTCAAGAGACGTGGCACCCGATAAGCCATTAATGTTGTGAAGATGTTCACAATAGACCAGGTACACCTCTTTCAGCATCAGCAGCTTAGAGAGAGCGTCAATATTCCTGATTGGACACTTCGACACTCCAAGATTGCGGAGCGCCGTCAACGATGCCAGGGGAGAGATGTCTATGACGTTACGACACTGCACTACGGCGACTTTCTCAAGGAGAGTGAATCTCTGTAGAACATTGAGATCCCCTACGTCAGTGTTATATAGCTGCAGATCACGAAGGTTGTGGAACTTGTATAGCATCTCAAGCATATCCGGAGAACTGAGAACGCTACTCAGACTCAGTTCCTGCAGCAACCCCTTGTCCACGCGCGACAGCGCCGACAAGTCAAAAGCAGCCATAGGCGGGCCTGCAGCAGTATTTGTAGGCTCACTGTCCAGGCGTACCCCAATAATCAAACTATACGTATCCAGAGCCTCATCAAAGAAGTCAGCTTTGCATCTCAATCGGAGAGGAAGTGGTGTCTTAAGCAACCACCACCGTAGCAGCATCTCCTCAAATGAGTAGCGGAGATCTGCTGTGCGAACCGGTACTGTCAGAGATGTATCTCCGGCATAGATCTGTGTGTCTGCAATACGCAGTTTGGACCTTCCGAGTACGATACCCTCTCTACTCTGCTCAACAGACATACGTGAACTTGGTGAGACAGCATGGAGTGCACTTGAAGGGGGTGTCATTCGAGCATCGGAAGAACCAGAAAACTGAAGAATGGCTTCGAACATGTTGTTGTTGTTTTTTGATGATTATGAATACTGTATGAAGCACATAACCGCTAGCCCATAGTAAATGGAAAAGAGAAGGAAACGTTAATATTGAAGGACGCAAAAGAAACCTGAACGTACGCCATTGAAACAAAGTTGTCATTGACGCAGCGTAGGCATAGGGGGGACGGTAAGGGTAGTGGTAGGGCAGGTCTTTATCACGGATATGCACGGCAGCAAAGAGAGACGATCAGCAGTCGCGTTCTCACATGCAGCCTCGTGACGATTTAGAGGCGTTCTCGAATTGAAAGTGCTGAAGCACCTCAAAAAAGGTAGGATAAAAATGCACCACATGTGCTTCATTAGTCCCGTTGATTTCCTCTCATGAAGCAGTCAAGGGGACTTCACCGCTGCGCGTAGTGTACGCAAGTGGAGAAGTGCAACGATTAGCTATTGATTTGCAGCGCTGGATATCGTGATTGCCAAGATGAAAACTAGGGGGCATTTGCTCACGACATAAAGAATCGACCCACATGAGTTGTTTCATGAAGGAAAACGGGAAATGTAGCAGTATCTATGATGGAATTATCAAATCCGGTATATTTGCCTGTGCACAAACACTCACGTAAACATGCCAGATCCGCACGCTACTCCAGCACAGTGAGAACTTGCTTTTATTCCTCCATCCTGATGTTGATGAAGAAGATTGTGCACACTGTCCTATAGTAGCAACTATAGATCACTCAAAATCAGAGAAAATCAAGGTGACATCGAAGAGAAATGATAGTCCTAGCGTGATGTATACTGCATATGATGTTGATCAAGCACCAGTGAGGTGAGAATAATTGTAGCTGGATGTAACAAGGTGCTGCGTCGAAAGCCGTCCCGTTGCACTGACCAAGGAACATTGCCTGGCTGCACCTCTATAGGAACCATAAAGATTGTTTTACGATGATTTATGAAGTAAGGGATACAGATATACAGGTATATATATGGTAAGACAGGTTCCTCACTGTTTTTGCCTCACAAGTTATATACGCGTTGCGGATGTTCAAAAAAAGCGGAAATGAGGTACACACACACATGCTCACATCACACTACTGTGCCCATTCGTTTCATGACTCTTCCTTCTTTCAAATGGACACACTGTGGCACAGTCGCCAGTGTCTCCAGGAGCCCCAGCATTCATCTTGATGGTGCACTTGCGACAGGTGTGCGTTTCTAACGGTAGAACCGAAGCCAGCCACTTCTTACCGTACAGTACAGTGTCAAAATAATAAGATGGCAACTCGAAAAAAAAGAGGCCTTAGCAGTTTCTCTTCGCCTGCTTTTTGGCGCGTTAGCGGTACACTCATTACACTACTGCAGCACGAAACTATGGAGGCATTCCCGTGTGGGGAAAAGGTGCTTTTTGTTTTTTTACAAACATAAAAAAGGGGGAAAACATGTAAACACATACTGCATTCTCATTATTTTGCCTTTACTGAAGTGGAGCATATATATATATATATATATATATATATATAGATAGATAGATAGATGGGTGGGTGGGTGTGTGTATATATGAGTGTGACATGCAAAATTGAATAATAATAATAAAAAGCACCACCGTACTGCGCGATCTGTTTTTTTCGTGATTGGCTCTCTTTCCTCCGGAGTTAGGTGTTGTGGAGAGAATTTAGGATCAGTAATCACCCCTTCGGTTTTGTTTATTACCCTTCGTTCTCTCCTTACTCTAATCTACTCAAAAGATGTGTGAGGGCAGCATCTTGGATGCCGTATTCTCAACTTGCCTACTGTTGGAGGCTTTCATTGCTCTACAGGTTACTATATACGAGTTCTGGATGATATATATATAGTAGGATAGAAAGGGCAGCTACCTGAATAATGAAGATGCTGTTTTAGTTGTCGTCGTGGCCACTATACCTAGTTGGTCCGCAGTACACATTATTAATCTGAGTGTGCGTAAGATAACGGGCAACGCAATTGTGTTAGTGCCTTGGGGTTTGAACTGAAATTACAGACATGTGTTCAGATGCAACCTCATCTGGCTTAGGAGCGCCGCGCACACCACTGCGATATATAGTCAATCGTGGGCCCTTGCCGAGCCTGTAGGCATCCATCCTCGAGGCAAATCCATTCACATCACCCTCAATAAACAGTTCGGTCTCTGTAGGGGGAACAATGATGGTGGCTACAAATTCACCATTTTCGAGTTGATCAAGGCTCGTTTTCCCCAGCGCTCTGATGTTGCAGGAAGCATTGAAGACTGTACGAACGTACATGTCATAATCCTTTGTGTCATTGTAAAATGCCCATTGCTTCTTTTCATCGTTGACAAGACGGAACAAAAGACCATTTCCTACCTTAAACTGTTTGTAGGATTTGGTAGCGGCGAAATTTGGACGGCCATTCTTGTAGTCACCCTTGGTGCTGGAAGTGTTGCACCCCATGTTTTCCCTTTCCTCCTTTTTTGGTGATTGCTGCTGATTAGATTCCAGGTGCGCAGTGGTTGCCCGCCTGTGGATAACGTATGAGAGATGGGTCCCTTTCGCTAGATGTAGATGCAGTGATCTATGAATCCCAATCGTTGCGGCAAGCAGGTACCCCGCCAAAGGAAAAGAATAGAAGAAAGTAACAAAACAAGCCTTGCATTCGCGTCAGTGTTCTGTGCACAATGTGAATAGGGGATGCTTATCATTGGATGTATGGTCCCTGCTATGCATAGCAATGGCATTGGCTCTTTCAGTGATGTCGTTGTTATTTACGTATGCCAGTGTCACCAGTAATTCGGCCCACTCAGATTCAGCGCAGCGGCCCCACAATCCGCGGATACAGGTCGTCGAAGCTGTCTCTGGAGCCCGCTCGCTCTTGGAGTTCAGCCCACATTTTTCCCGGATTGTCGGACAGCACAGCGTCACCACGAACGTAATGAATGCCAATGCCTCTTCTCCAGTAGTTTGTGCGGTTGCTATCTGACCCGAGCCATGTGTTGCCATCGTGGAATGAGCAACATCCCCCGTCGCCAATAACCTTCTCGAAATGGAGATTTGCTGCTGATTCTGCAGTGCTCGTGTCAGCACCGCCAAGTTGCTGCTGTGCTGCAGACTCCAAAAGGGCCTTATATTCCTTCATGTAAAACTGATTGGCACTTCCCCGTCTCCCAGCAGCCCAGCGATGTGATCCTGTGCAGTACTCAAGTGTCCCAATATTATCTCGCCTCACGCTATCAAATGGTATCCATATGGTGCATACCTCCTTTGGTGAGAAATCAATGTATGGGGTGTCACGATGATAACTTAATGGACCTGAGAGTGGTGGTTTGATCCAAACCTGGTCCTGCACCACCCGGCAGCCCTCCTTCTCTCAGCCCATTAGCCTGACCACTGAGGAAGCAAGGGCAACGCTGGTCACCAGTTTGCAGAAGACTGTATCGCACTGCCACGTATTGATAATGTGAATGGTATTGTTAGCCTTCGCAGACGAGCTTCCGTCGCATTCAGGAACGCTTCTTGAGAAGGAAAAGGATCCATTGTCAAAGAACTTCTGCTGGATTCGGTTGATCTTAAAAGGTGGCCGTCCTGTATCGCTCCTGCCATTTATGATGTTCTCCAAGCGCTCAATAAGATCCTCCAGTGTGTCCTTGCTATTGAATATTGACTCCGAGTGAATAAGGAACCCATTCTTCTTGAATGACTCCACGTCGCTCGCCTCGATCGTCTCGTGAATGAGCCTCAGCAACATCACTCTACCATTAATGCACAGAGACATTTTTTTTTAAGTGTAAAGAACAGCAGAAAAAAAAGACAATACAATCGGTGGAAGAATGAGGTAAGCTAGTATCTTGTGTGTGTGTGTATTGGATGAAGATAAGTGTCTGTATATACAAACTATGTATTCTTCCGACACCAGTGCAATAGTCTCCCTCTCACACCCCTCACACCTGACCATACACTCTTGTTTTGCGTTATGGTGCAGAATAACCCTTCGCTCGGAAATGAGGGCAGTGGGTTCTAGTCAGCAAACAGTGATCAGTGTGCTTTGTTTGTTTTCTTCGTTGGTGTTCACTTTACCTTGATCGTGCTCATCATCTATAATAGTGAGAAATACGTGTGGTTTTGATCACAGGCTCTTTTCAGCCCACGGGGCTGTCATGACTCACACATACACTTTCTCTCTCTTTCCATCTTCATCTCTGTCTCTCTCTATATGTTACCCTCATCCAGTTATCTCAGCTTTACTCTGCTGTTAAATTGCATGATTCCCATTCTCTTGCCTTAAATAGCTCTCTCGCCTTCTCGTTCAGAAGATGATGGAGCGGTAAGTACGCTGATCACAGCGGCTGCTGTTTGCAGTTGCATCGTAGAGGATCAATTGGTGAGGGAGGTGAGGAGATACCCTCGCATCATCGAAATCTACGTGTCTGCTGCTACTGCGTGTTAGCTATTTGGACACTAAAACCTTCGCGGAGGCGGTACAACGCTCTTTCCATACTGTATCGGCACCTTTGCCGATGGAGCCCGCGGTAACGCTGTCGGCACATGTGGAGATGAGGTAGCAGCGCTAGTAGTACGCTGGCGCTTTCGAGGCTTTGAGTGCTCATCGTCGTCACTGAATGTGCGCTTGCGGTCCTGCTCAACTGCCCGCCTCTCGAGCTCATCCCAACTGGCAGCGCTGGACACGTCATCGTCATTGTTATCGCTAGAGCTCTCCTCCTCGCTCTCCTCCTCGTCGTCCTCAAGCCACGAACTATCGTCGTCGTCGGAAGTACTTTCTTCATCCTCCTCCTCGTTGTAAGTCGAATCAGAAGCCTCGGAGCCGGAGTCATCGTCTTCGTTCTCCTCGGCGTTGAAGAGCGGCCAGCCCTCCTCGGTGTCCCACGGATTCCACTCACTATCAGTAGAAATGCTCTTCATGATTTCACGCCAGTTGATATTAACGCTGGATTCGACGTAGTAAAGTCCGGCTGCGAGACACCAATCCTTGACCGCATCCACATGAGCGCTGGGGATGGCGTTGATTGTGCTCACAGGCTTGGTGTAGTCTTTTGGAACGAGAGAGACGTCAATCGTCGAACCCCCAGCGAGCATTCTCTCAAGAAATACCACCTCAACCTCGTCCACCCGCTGCGTGAATGCAGGCCAGTCACTGACGGCCCACAGCACCTCCTTGCTTCCCTTGAAGGTGGTCACTGCTCGCGTGTGCACGCCATCGAACGAGAAGCCGCGCATTGGCAGCTGGGTCTTGATGGATTTCCCGCTCTTCTCCTCCACAGCCCCGGCAAAACGCATGAACTGTTTATTTGTGTCGTTGATTCGCGCCTCGTCCCGCTCCTCCGCGTGCACCTCCTCATCATAGCTGCGACGAACGCCAGTGGCCGCCTCACTGCTCTCCATCACCTCTGCCACAAACTGTATCTCCGAGACGCTCTTACGTCCGAGTTCAATAGGACGCTTCAGTGTGACGTGGTAAATGACACAGATGGTGTGCTGCGATGGTTGGAAGATGATGTGCTTGATGTTGTCAAAAAGAAGGTCAACCGGCGCACCACCCAGGAACGAAAATCTCAGGCCATTCTGGTGGAGTTCCAAGTTCCCAACGCAACCTTTGTTCTGACGCCCCGCGGCAATAGGTGGCCTCATCTTTACCTGGGGAAGACGCAACGCGTTGGGAGTGATGGTGAGCTTGTCACCACCAAAGGAGATCTTTTTGCGTTTACGGTCAGCGTCCTCGTTCTTAATTCGCTGCATGACGCCCTGAATGGCAACCTGTGCATCAGTGAAAATATCCTGCGACGCCCGGTAGGAGAGCTCCTTTGCAAACACTTTGGTGCGGTTAAGTTTGTATGCCACGTTGGATTCTTGAAGCGAATGCAGGGTGACACTCATTGAATACGACTCCCCCTCCACTTTAACGTCCACCTTGCTGATTGTCGAGATATGAAACGGGGTGTAGTGGCCGCAGATAGGAAACCACGCAATCTTCTTCTCGGGCTGAACGTAAATGCCCTTCTGCCGGCACCCCTCCGGAGGGATCTGCTCGTTGGCACCGAAGGGGTGAAGATCTCCACGAGATAGCTTCCCTACCTCGTACGCATACAGCTCCTCTATGGGCTCAAGAGATAGCTTCTTCCCACCGGTCGCATCAAATTCGGCCCGAACTTGTAGGAGGATTCGACCCAGCTCGGCCTCCCTCTGCGCCTCCCGAGAAAGAATGACCGTGCTTGAGAGGCCCTGACGTGTGATCTTTGCCAGGTCGCGAGGTTGTGCCGTGAACGCGGCAGCACTGCCAGCGCACTCGTCATCGTCAGCCTGCTGATAAAGTATGTCCTCAAGCTTGCGAGCCACCTTTGTATGTAGTTGGGCAGCCCCATCCCGGATAACGACAGTGTCCGCCAACTCAATATCGTAGGTCTCGCCATCTACACCATTAGGAATCTTTTCCAAGCACACACGCACCACGAAGCTCATTCCATCCGTGACAGTAGCAACACCCTTCTCCGAGATACTGCCTCGGGGCTCTAGCACAAGCAGCCCTGTTGAGAATCCAAAGGACTTGCCAAGGTAGTTGGTGAGGCCTGCGTTTGTTGATTGTGCAAATTCCATCACTTGAGTGTAGATATCCCTGACCTTCGATCCCGAGTGCAGTAAGTCGATCACCTTGTCGCTCACTGCGTAAACAAAGTTGTACGCATCCTTAGCGTCCGCTGGGGCGTTGGATTCAATGATGAGTGTGCGTCCCATGAATGCTGTGTAGCTCCCGCTCTTTGCACCAAACCGTATCACCACTACATCGCCACGAGTTGCTGCGCTTGTGGCTTGACGGAGAGCGGTTTCCTCGATCTGAATATCGGCGATGTACGAACCCTTATGGAAGATGCACGGAGTCAGGAGCGTTGCGAGGGAGAATTCGCTGACATTGAGAGCCTCCAATCCCTCAACGGTGTTGGGATGCTCGAGCTTCTCACACAAGGCCTCTCTGAGCTCGTGAAGTGTTTTCGGTGACGGTGCAAAGAACTCGTCCTCCACCTCCTTGCGCGCGAAGCGTCGAAACACAGCTTTGCAAAGGCCCGCCGCCTTCTCTACACAGCTGAGGGCATTGACGTCCTTCACAAAGAGAAGCTCGCCGAGAACTGGGGCCACCTCGGCAAGCTGCGCACCAGTAGACTCTTTAACATGCGCAATAAAGGAGCCAGCGAAGTCACCCTCTTGTATCGAGAACTCCTTCAACGCTGCACCAACGGTCTTTCCCGCAAGTGCTGTCATGATCGCGGATCCCATGCCATCGCGGCTACTAACAACAGTTACTGTGTGGTTATTAATCGGAGAAACGTTGACCGACACTTTTCCGTCGTGCACAATGAGAGTGGTCTCCTGCGAAATAATCGCAGCTAGGTTTGCAACGGGTGCGCCAGCCTCCAATATATACTGCAGGACAGCTTGACCACGCTGATTTTGATACGTGCTCGCCGTAACATCTCCGATAACACACGCCAACGCCGTGCACTTGGACGCCGTTGCGTCCTCAGATGACCTCCATGCCTGCAGTAAGGCTGACAAGCGTGAGCTGGAAAGAGAGAACATTATGTGTGCGACTCTGCGGTGAGGGGGGAGTGGGAAACAAGAGCAAAAAAACAAAGACAGAGAGGGTGAAGGGGGGGAGTAAAACCAGCTAAAAAAAACAATAGAGAGCCAGATGGAAAGAGATGGAGGCGGCCAGCCGTATTAAGAAGAGATGGTATTTAAAGTACCCCACACACATGATGGAACAGAGTAATTGGGGGAGAAAAAAGTGGTTGTGTAGGTGTTCAGCTTTGATTATTAAATGAAGTGAGTTTAACAGAGTAAAAAAAGGAAAAAGGAAAGCGATGCGCATAAATGAGCACCACTGGAGGCAAGTGAGAGAGGACACGCAAAGGGAAAAAAAGATCAGGAGCCGCACGGTGTTCATTCCTCCAATGCGGTTCATCGTCAGTCCTTGGAAACTCTACTGGAGCCAATAGAGTCAAAGCGTGTTTCATCAACCTCCCTTACTATCATTGCGCAGCCGTTGGGCATTGCCAGTGCGCCATGCTGCACCATCAGCCCCCCTGCATCCACCCACGCCCAAGCGTTTCGGCACCATACGCACCGCTCCACGAAAAAACAATTCGTCACCCCACCGTCCAGACGCAATCAACAGAGTAAGGGGGAGATTACGTCTTCACACGCTTGTACTTCAGAATCTTTGCGCGACGGGCTTCCTGTTGCTTCTCGTGTGCCTTTGTTCTGAGGCCCATAAGCTTGTACTTGCGTGACTTTTGCAGGGATTGCCGGTACTTCTTCCTGGCCTCGAGGTACTTCTTCATGTCATAGACTCGCTTCTTCGCTGGAGCAGTAGATGGCTTAGCACTCTTGGCATCCTCCACATCCGCCTGCGACACAAGCTGTGACTGTGTGAATTCGTCTCTGAAGTATGTATACAGGGATGGAGAAGTCAGCTGACACTCGTCAGCGGCAAGCGCAGACAAATCCTCCTCAGGTGCCGGAATGAAGGTCGGGAACGCTGGTAGCCCACGATGTTCGTTCCATAGCGTATACCCTTTCGTGTTGATGGTGTCGCTGAATTTAACATATGTGCCCACATCCGCGTCGATGAGCGTGGGGAGGTAAACTAGGGAGTTCTTGTAATCGATCTTCCATACAGGGACACCTTGATAGGTCTCTGCGGAAGCACCAGTCTGCCCTGCCATGCGGTGGCCGGGGTAAATGCGCTTCTGCCCTTCAGCCCCCATGCACCCCGGACGACGCTGCCACTTAGAGTCTCCAAGCCACACGTAGCCACCGTCAAAACCGTGGCGAAATACCACTCCGCGATAGCCATAGTCGGTGTTCTGAAACGTGATAGTTACTTCCTGACCTGGCTTAAAGTGGCGCACGTCAAGCTTCGTTCCGACAGGGGCGTACGCGTCTGGGGTAATGTTGAACCCTGCAGAGACATGCTTGACCGGGACGCCACACGCCTTATAGAAGGCGGAGACATGCGGCTTGTGGAACTCCACCGGGACGTTCATGGCACCGATATACACCTTGTGGGTTCCGCTCTCGCCCTTGTTGGAGCTGTGCTTGACGATTTGGTTGTCGGGGAACCAGAATGCAGTGCAGTCAAACTGGTTACCTAGATCGTCATATTGTTTGCACGTGAATGCCTTTACACCAATCATGCCAAACCGGACACTATAGAACATGTTGAACTCGCCAAATGGGGGCGGATTATCCCATGCTTGCGTGTCTTGGTATAATTCAGGAAATTTCTCCCGAAGTCTGATAAACGCGTCGTACTTATCCTCTCTAATGGCATCGTATGTGGTCTGAAGCTGCTCCGGCTGCCACTCACGCGGGTTTTCAGGGATTTTCGGGTAAAGGCTCATTTTGTCGCCGTGGTCGAAGAGGTAAGGATAGTAGCAGTGGTACATGTCCCTGTCCTTCTCCTGCATGAGTGCGGGGTAGCACCGATACCAGTCAGTCCGCACACGACGGTCGCCGGGGCCACCACCAGTGCGATAGCGCTGCTGGATGTGCATCGCACCACACAGCGCCGAGGCGCTAGCCCGGATCCGATAGTGAGACAGCATCTGCTTGCTTTTCCTACGTACGATTGTGTATGTGTGTGATGTCACAGAGTGTCCCACCAGCCACCGCTACAGAAGATTTGCAGCAACAAAGACAACCCTTGAGACTTTGCTGAGTTGCAATCACTGCTCTGTTTTTTTTTAATTTTTCAATTACTGTCATGGAGAGAGACACCAATCATCGGTATCACAGAAGAAAAGGGGTGGAAGCGTGTATCTCGTGAGACACACTAGAAGACTGAGTTGAGCTGGTTTGTTTTGTTTTTTTTTGCCCGCGCTGACCATTGATGTTATTGGAGTAGAGCGGAAGGGGAAGATGGAAGCACGTGCGCCACAGTTTAGTGCGTTCTGTGGCGTTGACGAATACGAGAATCATCGAAGTATATTGTTCATTGTTGTTGCTGTTGAAACTCGTTAAGGAAGGGCTCAACATTCTCTCTTAGGCATTGGTGAACCTTTTTGGTGTTGTTGTTGGAGAGGTAGAGATTGGTTTTGCCTTTTCCCTGATGAAAGAGCGCCAACAGCGTTGCTCTTATAGCACAGAAAATCAGAGTCGCCTCCCCGTGGTCTTTGTGATCATTGCATATTAGGTATCTGTGCTGGATCGTAGTGGCGTGTGATTTCAAACATTCTCTTCTCAATGGCAGCCCGGTACGTGTGTTGAGGCTCCATCAACGTGAAAAGACACTTCAGCGTTGACATATCTCTATAAAACCGAGTATTTTTGACCGCGGATTCGGGAATGTCCGCCCGCAGCTGCTGGACCTCAAAGGGAGCATGCTTGAACCAGCGATGTGGGAATGTGCGCCACGAGGAACGGTCAATAGGGTTCTTGTACCGATGGATGCCATCACTCCGCAGGTCCCTGTGGCCCTTCCCAGCGCTCTCGAGGAGCCGGTCGATGAGATCCTTGTTGAGCAGCACTAGCATCTTCTCGCCTAGTTGGAGATACAGCTGTGTGGCTTCCTTCAGCTCAGTGTCACTCCTAAAGCAGTTCCGCCGCCTCACGCTCTTATCGCCGTGGCCGTGCAGCAGACGGCGCCGATGCTCCGGTACGGAGTCACGGAGCCCACGGTGCACTTGTCGCTCAAAGAGGTGTGGCGTAGCCTCGGGATCTGCTTTTCTAAGAAAACCAATCATGGCATAGCACAAGTCATGAAGTTCCTGTGAGGCAGCCTCAAGTTCGTCAAATCCCTCACTATCAAACTCATCTTCTTCATCCCGAAACTCGACAGAGAGCACACCGCTCTTGTGGTTGTGCTGTTCTTGGTCATTATCGTGGCCGTTCACCGCCCGCACAGCCCTAGTGTGGCAAAAGCGCCGCGTGGGGGCTATCGCTAGGATCGGGACAAGTGACGCCCTCCCAAGTGGACGCAACGTGCAATGACGCAAGACGTGACGCGAAAGAAGACGCTGCATTTCGCTGTCTCTCCAGTCTTAGTGCCTTCCCTCTTCACTTTTTTTTACCCTCCCTCTTGTATCTCGATGTGCGTGGCGTTTAGCTTTTCTGTTGATTGCCTTTCTTCTCTCTCCTTCCGCACAAAAATCGTCACAGAAGCGACGCTAAATAGAGTAAAGGAAACTCAAGGAGTGGGTGGGGGAGGGGGGGAGATAAATTAGGGGGAGTTCGTGAGGAATCGGTAAGCAGGCAAAGCAAAGTACAGGGAGAGGGGGTTGATGGTGCAAGAGAAACAAGAGGAGAAAAAGAAACGTTCGCCTTTCTATTGCTGATGATGTTTGTGGGGTATCCAGTTAGGGCAACTTACTGTGCATTTGTGACGCTCGGGTTAGTCCTTCCGAACAGTGGATAATATGCAACGTAAGGTTGGCAAGGGTACGGAGGTAGGATTGGCGAGAAACGCTGCCGAAGAGACTTATCGTCTCGCATTTGGTGTTGTGTCAAACAACATGTGAAGAGGGAGAGAGTCCACTGAGGAAACATGCAGGCATTCGCCATCACTTATCACTGCCCACAGTCGCATGTCACACGCATTGCTGCCGGCACGGTGTGTCTTCCAGTGGCTCTGCAACTCCAGCATACTCTGTGGTGACATATTAACGGCCAAAGTTATCTCAGAGCCCAGACACTGAGCAATACCCTCCAATCGCGACTTGTGATGCTGATGTTCAGCAGTGTTGGCAGTGGGTCCTCCTGTAAGAGAGAGACACCGCATCACGCATGGTGTAAAATGGGGAAAGAGCACCCCCAGCTGCCGCGTCCGCATCGCGTGCAAAGGCGAGCCCGGGCAAGGACGAGAGGCGTCTGCGTGGTGCTGACGAGCAGTACTCCCAGAGAGTATGTCACTGATCTCTAGCAGGAATAGCTGACGGGACTCCTGCAGTGACGCAGCGACGGAGGTTAGAAACGGAAAGGTACGCAGCTGATCGGTGTGCGCTCGTCGCTGTAACTGGCCAAATGTGCACCTCTGAAGGAGCTCAAGCCGGAGTGTGTGTCGCACCCGCCGCAGCTGCTCCAGTGCCCCCGCGAGCGGCGATGTGTGCGCGCTGCGTTGCGAGGACTCGAGTGCCGCGAGGCCAGATGCGGCGCACAGCATATCGCACGCCCGTAGCTGGTCGGTGAGATGCCCACCTGCGTCAACACCAAGCCCAGGGATCTGCGGCAGGCCGCTTGGCTCGCCTTCCGACACCAAGTGTGGCTCCGGGCTGGCATCTTGTGCCGCCGATACGCTAGCGCCAAGAGCCATATTCAGTATAACAGTGTCCAAGACACCGCACTCCCCGCGGACTACAGCGCCACCGCTGCTTATGTCCAAGTCTGGGCCACGTGCCTTGCTGTGCTCACTTAGCTCTGCGTTAAGTAATCGCAGAGATGAATTAACCCGCTCTGTGAGTGCTCCATGATCCTCTTTTGCCGCCGTTGATGAGTCAAATAAGAGCTTGATTACATCTGTGAGTAACTCACAGCGACAATCGTCTGGTGATGCCAAGGCAACAACAGGAACGCTGCCCATGGTGTCGGTGGTAGTTTGTGGGAAGGGTCCACACGCTTCCCGTGGCACACTCGAGGGTTTTACATCAGAGTCATTTGTGTGGGGCTGATCATCACCAATGATTCTATAGTCCTGTGAAGGGGCATGAGACGACAACAGCAGCTTGTGTCGCATCCACATCTCCTCCGCGCGCCAACCATGCGTGCTGGAACCACTAGATGGCAGTGGGGGACGTCCTGTTGTGTGACGGAGCACATCAATGGCCTCCCTCATGAATGTACACTCGGGTGTGGACGTGTCGCTCGCCTCCGAGGAAAGGTGTATAGCGTAGGATGTGATCACTCTCCGCATATCGGACACGGAGACTAAGTTTGCGGGTCGCGTGATGGACTGTGCGAGCGGCCCGTTGACATGGCTATGAGCCCACTTCACCTGCTCTATGGTGCTGTGTTTCAGTAGCCACACGCTACACGGGGCCGTGCGCCACAGCCGGCATAGGCACTCGCAGCACAGCTGCGCCGGTTGATGTGCGAGGGTCGGGCTATGGTAGAACCACCCAGCGCAAGGTGATCCATCAGGCAGGCACACAACGTCCATCAGTGGACGCGAGCGCAGGTGGTGAGGCCACTCCTCTCGCCTTCCCCAGAGCGCAGCCCTGGCAAACACATCAACTGCCTCATCCACCTCAGCGGGGGATGGAACGCCAGAGACGACCTGCACGTAATCAACATAGCGCACAAACATGTCCACTTCACACCCTCCCATCTGCGTCACATCGTGTAACTGCACTGGCAAAGAACAAGTGCCCTCGTTGCTGGGTGGATCTTGGCTAGTACTATCAGAACATGGCCCAAGCGTAAAGCGGAGAGCAAATAGTGAACTCGCGGGCTGTCTTACACAAGAGCTCAGCAACCTCCCATTCACACGCATGTACGTGTACCTAGCAGTATTAAAGAGGTCCAGTTACTTCTGCCGGTCCTAACCTTCTCTCTCTATATATATATGTGCGTTGCTTACTTCGGTTAGTAGTAAATGTGCACCTGATATGCTTGGCAGTGCCGTTTGTGTGAGTGATCGCAACACACCCATGCACAGAGCCTGAAGAAGCAATGAAGAGGAGAGCAAGGGGTGCAGTAATATAAAGTCGCCAAGATAATATTTCTAGCAGTGGATGCGCGGTGAGTAAGTAATCGTTTCCACCATGGACATGTCAAAACAGAGTGCTATGAAATGTGTTGCACACTAGTTGGCGTGGTGAATCCACTTATGTGGTGTTCTGTCCGCTGCTGCTTTTTTGCGTTAGCTGTTATCGTGGCGGCAGTGATGGTGACGCCTACATGAAGGGGGGGCTGGAAAAGGGATTATTGCCTCACAATAAAAAATATAAAGGAGATGTTTGCATGCACACAGACAGGTGCATATAAACACCTACTACTCCTCCCATCACAGCCATCCTCTCCAGTACTCATATGTGCTCCTTTTTTTTTCGCTGACTCTCGGTAAAGTGCAGATCGATCGGACGTTGCCCTCATTGCTCTAGTTAGAGCCCATAGGGCGAATGCTGCTAAACAACTTCACATCGTCATCAAAAATGCGCTTGCGAGCTTCCTGATGATCGCTCACAATCTTTGTCAGTGTATGGATGAGCACCTTCTTCACCTCACCGGTCATCATGCGTCCAAGCATATACTCGTGTTGGATCTCCTCCAGCTGTGCATCATCTTCTAGGAAAAAGCGCAGCCATTGAATGGGGACATCAACAGTGGTGTTTCCGCCAAGCTGCAGGTGCTCGTCCTTCGTTGCACCGCCACCACTAAAGGCGTGCTTATTAATCGTATCCTTGATCATCTTTGGGGTATCAGTGAGAAAGACAGCGGCACCGACGGAGGAACTCATCTTTCCCTTTGACCCGCTGAGCCCGGGGAAAAACTTGGAGTGTATGACTGCTGGTTTAAGGTAGCCGAGGCGCGGTGCGATGTCTCGCGTCAGACGGAAGTAGGGGTCCTGGTCGATGGCCTGTGGGATCAGGCAAAGCACATTTCCCTTTGATGGGGGAAATATGTGTGGGAATGAGGCCGAGAAGGCGGGCGCTGCCTGGATAGCCGGGAACATCCATTTTCCAGAGTTGTCCTCCATCTTGAAACCAAAGCAGCCGCGCACTTGGCTCGCTGTGTATGCCTTTTCAATGCGAGCTACAATCCTGTACATGTTGCCAATGTAGTTGAAATCGGTGAAGATGAATGTCAAGGCCGGATCAAAGCCTAGAGCAATAACATCCTTCATGTTTTCCCACGTCATCTTCTCCACCTCTTCAATTGTAAGATCCTTGAAGTAGAACTTCTCGTCGTCACTCATTTGAATGACAAGCGGCACTTGAAATGTCTCCTGGAGCCACTTGGTGAACATGAATGGGATAAGATGACCAGTGTGCATGGACTCGCTGCTCGGGCCACGGCCGGTGTACATGTAGAAAGACTCGCCCTTCTCATACATGTCAAGAACTATGTTCAAGTCACGATGCGAAAAAAAAATTCCACGGCGAAGAAAGTGGTGGGGCTTCTTTCCGGTCAGTCGCTCTATGCGCTCCAGTAAACCCTCATCAATTGACTGGGACCCAAAATCTTTGATTAATTTATCGTAGTTGACGTCACCCTCGACTGTCCATGGCGTCACAATCGCAGCAGCCTGATTGGGTGCTGTCATTAGCAATGGAAGTCCAGTAGTAAACAAATATGTGGTAGTGGTGGAGTTGTGCGGGTACTATTAATGACAATGTTGGGATTCACCATGTATTTTTCGTTTTCATCGTAGAAAGAACAGAAGGAAAGAGAAGTGATCAGTGTAGCGCAGTTGGGCGACGAGGTTGATAGGAGGTGAGGTAGTATGTCTCCTCGATGAAACATTGGCATCGATCGAAGGCTAAGCCAGCGACGTCACGATGAACCATCACAGATAAGCTACTGCGATAGCTTAAGCTCCTTACTGGTACCTATTACTGCTGTCATTGTCTTCCTGGTCTCCACCCTCTTCTGCTGAGCGGACAGATGAATGGAGGAGCTATATTGCTAGCAAAATTATTTGACCGTGCATGGTTCAACACCTTGAAGGACGCCAAGTGTAGATATCAATGTCCGGATAAAATGGGATCCCGGCGCTTCATCACATAGACATACGTTACAGTGTGCGGTACCTCTTTCATTTTGTTCTGCTGGTTCTTCGTTTTTCCTTACTCCTCACTTTGCATACATAAATGGAAACACGCAGCTTCCAGACTGCGAGTGGTACTCCTCTCAACGAATACGCTCCAAGTATGAAGCTGTAACACATATGTATTGCAAGGGGAAATTAGCGTCGTCTGTGTAGGCACAGAATCCAACTCAGAAAGGGGGAAAAAAGGGGGTAATCGAACAAGAGAGCTGTTTAGCTCGTAATAACAGCGACCATAACAATGACCGAAAGCACCAGCAGAAAGATGAAGAGCAACTTATTCCCATAAGAAGACCTCTGATACTGCTGCGCTCGCCGCAGCTGCTGCGTTGCGTTTCTCGTAGCATTCTCAGCCGTAGAGAGGTTTGTGTCGATCGCGTCAAGCTGAATGCCCTGCTCCCCGATCATTTCATTCATGTGCTGGAAGATTTCGTGTATGTCCTGCACGTTCTCTGCGATTTCCTGAGTTTCCCGTCGGCGCTCCGCCATAATTTCATCGTATAGGTCTCGCTCAAAGGCAGAGCTCTGAGTTGGGCCATCGCCTCCCTCGCCTATGAGTGGTTTCGATTCCGTTTCGTCGTCACTGTAGTCACGGAGGGCCCTCGACGATCTGCTCTGAACGCGCGTTGCCTCCTCCACAGCAATGCACCGCTTGTAGAAGGCATCACATACTGTCTGGTAGGCTCGGAGGGTTGTCTGGGCCTCGTTCATGAGCTTCACTCCCTCTGCTTGGAGTTGCGGGTTCAGCTTTGTGTACCTCTCAATGAACCGCAGTTCATCCTCAATTGCGTGAACGTCATCTTTGTTCGCCTCACTAGTGGTCAGCTTCACCCTTTCCCGCTCCCTGTTGATATCCTTCACAGCCACCAGTTTGTTGGTGCAACGCCGTACTGCGGCGGTCTTCCGATCTAGGGCCTGCAGGGATGCGGCAAGGAGGTCGCAGTTGCGCTGCCAGCTCGGATCATCCATCGGAGAAAAGGCAATGTTCAATCACTACGAACAGGTGCCTTTGCGTGTGTACTTCTGCCGGTGGTAGCTGCAACTAAAGTACTTACTTCACTTACTGTGTAGGCCGGCAGTCGTGAGTAGAGGAGTTCAGTGAATAAAGTGGCGTATCTGGTAAAACATCAGCACCCAAAGAAGAAGAGAGCAGCAACGACAATGATACGTGTATCAAAACTACAGCACTGAATGAGAACCGCAAACTACAATTATGCCGCATGGGCTCTGTGTTATTCCAATGATATTATCTCTTTTTTCTGCACAGGCAACAAGAAAGATTGAGGGCTGAAAGTGCACACGCGAGAAACTCACTACTGCGCAGGCCTCGCAGCATCGCATTCGTAGTATGATATGCCCCCTCCCAAGTCTATGAAACAGCAGTAGCAGCGCGTCGGCACAGGGGGGTATCGTTGTACGGCGCTCTCCACATGAGAACTGAGACACTGGAGAGTACTGTCTGTAATCTCTTCGCCTTCAGTGGATGGAACCACAAAGAACAGCCTATACTCGCGTACGATGTCGGCGTCACACCTGATCGACTCCACAGTTGGCCAATCACCATCTAGCCGGCAGCTGGTCGACCAAAGTGGAAGCCTCGTTGCTACGTCCTTCTCTACAAGTCGCATGAGGCCCTCTCTGAAGTCATCCATCTGTCGGCCCTCCAGACTCCAGGCTAGTTTCTATGCTGCGAAAAAAAAGGAGAAGGTAAAAGTGCCGTAAAAGGTCAACTTTGTGTGAATCCGGTTGTCGAGCAGCTCACTGACATACATGGCCGCAGCACAACGGCAAGCACCACAACCCTATGTGCACGCACACACAGTAAGCCCCTTTTTGTGCCGTTGTGTGGAAATCGCGATGGATATAGCAGCACCTCATATATATATATATATATATGTATTGGGGTCAAAGATGTGCGTTGATGTACAGAAAAAAAAAATACTAATGTCCATTATACATCACGCGCATGAGGGGAAGAGGACTGAAGTGTCCCCCCTCCCCATATCGTGCCTCAACACGCTGATCGCCTTCTTCTTTTGCAAGTTCATTTATTGTCTCTGATGTTGTTGTTGTTTTCGTTTTCTTTGTGTAATGTGTGGGGGTATGTATGTGCATGCGATACTGTTTTCGTTTATACTGTAGTAACCACTATTGACTGTGAGTGAGTTAGCTCTGCGCTAATTCGGTGACGCGTTTGTTGTAGCCATTCAAGAACAAGCGAGCCAGCTCCTCGATGGGCTCATTGATACCCATGCCTCGCAGCGCTGAGCACTTGAAAAACGTCAGCTGATTGGCTCTCGCGAAGATCTCGCCTTGGTTGTCAGTAACCTCACTCTTGTCTGCCAGGTCCATCTTGTTGGCTAGAAGGAAACCAATCATGTCTTTGTTAGCAGCCCTCGCTTTTGTTACCCACCTCTTGCAAGTTTCAAACGTACTCTTATTCGTGACATCATACACGAGGATAAACGCAGAGACGCTTTCTAGATATGTGGGTGTGAAGCGATCGTAGAGCTTCTGTCCGGCAACATCAAGTAAGCAAACCTCAACGGTGTTTTCGTCATCTAATGGGAGATCCTTCACAACAAAGTCGCAGCCCATTGTCATGAGATAGTTCTTTGGAAATGTCATGCCATTGCTGTGGACCATTTGTACAAAGGCGGTTTTGCCTGACGTTGGCTCCCCAATCACGGCCACACGGAGCCGCAACAATACCATTTGCCAGTCTCTCTTCCCCTCGTTCTAACACAAAAACGTATCGCCTTTGTATGTGTGTGTGTGTTTTCTTTTTCTAACGCTGCGCTGCTGCTACTGTCCTCTGGATTATTCCACGATTTATCGCCAATAGCGAACGCAAAGAGGTGTCTGGCTGCCCTCCAATGCTATTTTAGCGTTCACCTCTGAGCCACTGTGCCGAAGAATTAAATCGTTCTCTCTACTATCACACGTCTGTTCGCACGTTCTTTGCAAATGTGTGGGATACTGCTCCGTCAATGTGTGAATGTGTATATGCTATACGCTAAAAGCCAACAAGATAACAAAAAGCTTTAGTACGAGAACAGTGTAGACAGTTAAAGAACTTAACGATTGATGCCCGCAGTTCCTACTGCCACTCCTGGTCACGTGCCAGAGAATCCACGCATGCACATGTGGAGGAGGTAGCGTGTGGAGCTGATCAACAACAAAAGGGACGAAATGCCTTCTGACAGAAGGTGACTGGGTGGCACCGTCTCACAGGGGAGGGGCTATCGAGGGTACTGCATCCAAATCGCCCACTTTTACAGTGCGAACCCAAACAACTGGCGAATAGCATCATTTCCCCCTCTTGTATGAGGACCTTCGGCACCGTCGTCGTCGTCACCGTGCGCCGCTGACACGTCGGTTTTACTGGTGCCCACGTTGGCGCCAGCACGTATCGCGGCACGCTCGAGCTCCGTGGTCTGCGAGAGCTTACTAGGAAGTCGCCACACGCGCACACACCCACGAGTGTCGCCAGTTGCCAGCAAGTCGGCAGAATTCTCATTGAAGCTCAAGGACACTACGGCCGCGCCATCCACGCCAGCCTCTGTGGAGTACAATGGCGCGGACTGTGTGTGCTGCAAGTCATATATATGCAGGAAGGCGCTGCGAGAAACCACAGCAACCACGCTTGGACGAAAGGGGCTGAACTCTGCGGCGTAGAGGAAGTGCTTCGTCTCTGCCGAGGGCTCCAGAGTAAGCACTGGGGATCGTTCCATGTCGCTGTACAAATGTGCGCACCCGTCAGACGAGCACGTCATAAAGAGGTGACGGAAAAACGGCGACGTGCTGACTGACTGGACAGGACCACGGTGGCCCTCCAGCCAGTCCAGCTCCAATGGTAGTGCAGTGGGCGCCGCACCCGCCAGGTCACCCCCATCGGTCGGGAAGACGCCAGTGCGAGCACGACCAACGTCACCGCTCTCCAGGCCTAGGATCAGGGAGCCGTCCACGCTTGGGGGATAGGCACCCTTCTGGGCCTTTGAACGGGAATACGAGGCGGCCTCGATGCCTACGTGGCTGTGGCGCTTGTTGCGTACCACGTGCAGGGCCACCGGCTGGGCCAGCTTGTTCGCAGGCGTCCAGCACGCCATGTGGCCGTCCTGGCTAGCCGTGCACAGCACGTATCGATGAGTGTCACGGTGCTCCTGCAAGTTCTGAGCCCACTGGAGCACAGACATTGGGCCCTGGTGTGTGAAGGAGGTGCAATTGTTTGTGGAGTACTCGGTAGGAACATCCTCTGTGACGTTCGGAAAGACCACGACCTCACCACTGTACGTGCCTACTACCAACATATAATTATTGATTGGGTGGAAAGCGACACACGTAGCATAGGAATCTGTTTCGAGCGTGTATAATGGGGCGTGATCATCAATGTCAGGACGCGCAAGGCCCCACACGCACACGTACCCGTTGCTGTAGCACCACCCGGAGGTATCTATTCTGCCGTACGCTACCGCCAACATTGTTCCACTCGCGCTCCACGACAAGTCAAGGGCATGCAGTTCGCCTTCAACTGCGTGCGGAGAAGAGAGCGTATACACCGACGACAGCTCAGTGCTTTGTTGATGCCAGTTTGGATCGTAGTTGTCAAAAGCGGTGCTACGGGTGTTCTTGTATAGTATCGATAGGATTTCGTCCTTGGACCTCTCTAAAAACGCAGCAAGCTGATCCTCGTCGTGTGTGTTTCCGTCATATACATACTGGAGGCCCTGTAGCCTAGCCCGCTTCGTCTGATGTTGCTCGGTCCCCTCACTTTTGTCCAGTTGGCCAACAGCCTGCATGGAACTCACAGTTGTTTGAGCTCCACTTTCATCTGTTCTTAGCGCTGATGTCTGTGTGTCCTTCTCAGCGGTAGTGATATCTTTTCGCCACAACGTGGGGATGTGCACCTCACCCACGAGCTGATTCTTGAACTCACATGAGGCACTCATGGCTATTTGTTCTCTTCAAATATACCCTGTAGGGCACCAAATATATATATATATATGTACAGTGGAGATAGTGAAAGTGTAAAATACTGTTTTCAGTCGAGACAATGGAGACGCTTTCTATAACGTCGGTATCAACACGAATGCGGCGAATAAAAGGAGAAAAGAAATGTATACGTTGCGAAAGCGCGGTGGCACATGTACAAATCATGAAGACGCAATTATGCGGCACTCACAGTAAGACGCTGCTTCACCTCCCATATGAAATGTTATTTTTGCTGCCGATGTCTCTTATCTCCTTTTGATGTACAGTTGTCATTGTTGTTGTCGTCTCTACAAAAGAAGTGGCACCAGTCAGTTCATGTGCCATTCATGTAGAGCAGTGTAAATTTCTTAACTTAAATAGGCTCTCCGCTGGTCCCTACAAGAGGGTATAAAACACAATACAGTCGTTCTCCACAGACCAAAAATAAAGCATAATGACCTGCACAATCCGATCGATCATAGGTAGTGGGGGCAACAGGTAAATAAATAGAATGTAAAATGAAAAATATGGTAATAATGATTGCATTGCTCTCTCGAGCACATGTTAGAATTTAACCCATCAACAGAGAAAGGAGATGGAAAGAGAGAGCTAGTGGAAACGCACACACACACACGAAAAAAGAATAGATTAAAAAAAGCTACTGGGGGCACTGTGTGTGTGCGTGCGTGAGAAAAGAGAAGTAGGGAAGAGTTATCGCAGTGTGGGCACGCATGTGCTACGTATCCATTGCAATCAGGCGGCACTCAATGTCAGTGATCGCCTTGAGGACATGTGCGTAGTCCTCCGGGGCATTCTCAACGGCGCCATACTTCTCACAGACTGATATGTTGTCGCGAACAGTAGTGCTCAGAAGACGCACAGCACCAATGACGTCAGCACGGTCGCTCATGACAGCAATGGCCTCCTTCATGTAAACGCCAGCCGGAAGGCCTCCCGGAGAGAGAGCCTCACGCATCCGCAGGATAAGCTCATTGTTTTCGGGTGATTGAATCACCAGGTCGTGGCACCCGCTCAGTGTCTCCACCGCGGTCTCGAATGGATCCAGCCACACTTGGTGGGTTTCCTTCACATCAATGGCAGATGTAGTGGACGGGAAGGCGCGATCCAGCTCGTAGGTACTGATGCTCATCCTCTGCTCCATAAGTTTGAAGTCTGCTGCCTTGGCCTCCAATTGCCCCAGGCGGACCACGTTCTCAAAGTGGAGAAGGTGCATTTTCTTATCAAAGCCATCGGGGGGGACGGGGACGCCCTTCGGGAAGTACGGCTGCACCTCACTCACTGTCACCAGGCAGTGGTTGGGGCCGCGATGTACAGCTGCAATGCGCGCGCGCTTGGATGTTGGCTCAGGAAGCGCTGGCTGCGTCTCGGTGAGGCTGTCTGTGACCTGGACGAGAGTGGCATCAACGAACAGGGACGACACATACTGTCGTGCATACTCGCAGAACTCCGCTGTTGTTGTCCGTGGGAGCATCTTGTATACTCTCCGGATTGGCTGACCAGACGGCAATCCACGAGACCGCTCCCCTACCATTGTGTCGCCCTCCTCCTCCTCCCCCTCCACATCCGCGGAGAAGGGCTTACGGGACTTGGCGACGATCTCGCGCTCCATGCGAGCCCACAGGAGAAAATACTTGTTGTTTGTGCGCTGAGTCGAGCCAGCGATTGCCGTACACCACGACTCCATGGCGGTGTGAACCACAGAGAGGCCCTGAAAGTCTTTCCGCGCACGAAGATACGTCTCCACGATACCGATAGTGGCAAGCGAAAATTCGTAGTAGTTCCCCTTATCAAAGAGCTCGGCCGCCTCCTTGAGAGTTTTGATCTGCCCATCCAACGTAAAGCAGTAGTGAATGGGGCATACGTACAGCTCAGACACTGTTGTGTACGCCCTATCGGCGGACATGAGTGCGTCTACCTCCGGAAGTATGCGCACATAATCTTGCCAAAGGACGTGTGAGAGGATCGCAAATGGCATACGCGCCCCACGGGTGTCCACCCCCTTCGTGTAATAAAACAGCTCTGTCACTCTGAAACAGATAGCAGAAATGAGGAACAGAACTGCGCCAGCCTCTGCGTGATCACCGTTTGCTTTGTGGGTCTCCCCAAGCTTCGTGAGCCAATCAAGCGCCTCCTTCAGAGCGTTCTGGCCGACAAAGTTGCGGAACACGTTAAAGATGGCAAATGCCCTGGCCTCCTTGAACTTCATACTGCCCTCAATGCTGAGTCGTAGTACATCATCGAAGAGGCTCAGTACCGCAGCCGACATGGAAGCAAACTCCTCGGAGAACTTTGGTGGGGCTTGTTCATCCTGAGCGGTGGTCTTCTCCACAAGGTACCGAGACACGGGGATGTTCCGCTTCACACTCACAAAGCACTCCTCCACTGTTTCAGCGTACTCCATGTTGGCATCGCCGCTGGTGGAGCCTGCATCGTCGTCGAAGCGCATCAAAAAGTCAGAAGACGGCGCCACAAACGTTTCCTCTGTTCGCTTCGAAAGCTGCACAAGCTCGTCGAGCTGCAGTTCGATGAAGCGACCGGCGAGCCGCAGATCGCGCTGCTTCGACTGCGCGACGCCAGCCAGCGCATTTGCTGTCAGGGACTTCACCTTCGACAGCGACTGCTTCCACGTGTAGTACGCCTGGCAGATAAAAAAGAACATCTGCCCAGCGCTGCTGCGCACGTACTGACAGCAGCTGCTCATCAGGCGGAAGGTGAGCAGTACCAATCCACTGCTCATCTTTGCTTTGCGGCTCATCACCTCCGGGTAGAGAGTGCGGACTGTTTGGTTGAGCATCGCTGCGCTCATCTGCAGTGAGGCGGTGGAGTTGCCAAGATTGAGAACGCTCTCCATCATCACAAAGAACGGAAACATGCAAGGGTTTGGCACATTAGACTTGGCCGTGCGCAGCAGGTGCGGAATACCGAGGAGAAACAAGCTGCACATACTTGAGCAAAGAGCAGTCACAAAGGTGGAGGTGCGAGCGTCCCACAACTTCAGCTCCTTCAAGACCTCTGGGGACGCTCCTCCAATTGTCTTTTCCTTTCCCGCGCTATAGCGAAACAGCACTTGCGCATCGGTGACAACACTCATCACCCCAGCCAGCACCGCTGCGTCTACCTCGTCAGTCATCCAGCGATGAATAACGGATTTTGGCGTGTAGTATAAAATCCACATCACAGACATGGCCACGTGTCTGCCGTCGCTCAATGCGATCGGCGTAGGTTCCTTCATGCTCAGCGGTGAGACGCGCTTCCAGTCGGTTCCGAGGTTGCGTACCAGGCCAAACAGCTGTGCAGAGATGCAGGAGAGGTCGTCGCTGGAGACCTTGCTGTCATTCGCTAATCGGCGTAGAAAACCGTATAGGAGGTGCGCTGAGAGAGAGCGGACCTCGCCCGACTTGTAGGTGAGCAGTGCGGTGAAATTCTGTACAAGGATGGCGGCCAAAAAGGTGGGCTGCGCCTGGCAGGCAGCCGGAAGCAGGAGGACCGTTGCATCGACATCCTCCAAGACGTACTTCAAGAAGTTTGTCATGCTCTCGTAGTTTTCATGGCTCCGGAAGTGGGAGAGAATCTGCTCGTAGATGCCCAGTACGCGGCCTCGGTCACAATAGTGCATCAGGTTGCGCACAAAGAGGGCGACGCGGTGCACGGTGACGCTTTCGTCAAGCACTGACAGCCGCTCCAGCACCCGCACACAGAGCTTGCCAAGCAGTGCATAGAAACTGGGGTCAAAAAGGTCGTTTCGACTCGTCTCCTTGTGATCGTCCGCCCATAAGTAGAGAGATCGGAGTATTGTGTCAAACAGAAACCACGAAAGCGCAGTCATCTCGCTGTCAATGTTGCGTGGCGGGGGTTCCTTTGGTGAAGATGCGTTGCTATTGTTGACGCCCTTTTGTGTGCACACTGGTGACGCACCATCGATGCTGTTGAGGAGATGCAGCCACGCTTCTGCCATGCCAGCGTAGAGACGCCGCTTATGGGTGCAAGCGGCCCCCTCGTAAAGGGTGTCATTGGAGAGGTAGTAGTAGAGAATGCCTGCGACTGTTGTGCGCGCCTGCACTGTTGCCATGCTCGCTGCGCCGTACCTGCGCTTGAGTGTGTTTGGGTTCATGTCAAACTGTTGAGCTCTTGTCGTAATGAGCAGTAACATGTCCAGCATGTGAGTGCGGCTCCCCAGGCTCACCTGTGCGGAGGAAGACCCGATAAGACTGAATGCATATGCCGAGAGGAATGGGTAGAACGCCAAAATCTCGGACAGTGGCAAGCTCGCGTAGAGCTGTATCACCTCCCTGTGTGGGTCGGAGGTGCCGACGGGGACGCGTGGCAGCGCGCCACACGTGGCCAGGATACCATCATCGCGCACCATCGCCGAGATGGAAAGCGGGCACTGCCGAAACAACGACGACACGACGACGTTAGATGCATGGACAGTCGTCTTTGTTTGTGTGCTAACCCGCAGCACGGGCTCTCCGCCGTTCATAAACGCATCTGCGGGAGCCTTCGAGAAGCGTTCCAAATACCCACCCGCACCCACAACAGCGGCCTTGTCCTGCGAAACAAACTTGATATCCATCTTTTCACGCGTCACTACTGCGCCATTGTACAGGAGAGGGAAGGCGGCATAGCCGACTCGGAACACTCTCTGCTGCCCTGGTGTTGGCGTATTCTTCTTTTGGTACATAGCGTACAGAGTGAGAAATATGTGGTGCCGATCGTTAAGGTCAAGCGGGAGTTGAATCTTGAATTCATCGCTGATCAGCACATCATTGCTCGCGTGAGCAGTCGAGGACCACGCCACTGTATCAAGTCCCAGGTTGCTGAGGCCGCGGCCGTAGATGCACCGGAGTGCACCATCTTCGGTCAGGCTGTCATCTTTCTCCTTCACACACACCTGCACGGCGTAGGTGTGGTGGCTGGATGGAAACGCCCTCAGGGCCCCTGTGTTAAGGACGCGCAGCCTTGACAAACGGAAATAATACACGTTGTTGTACGTTGTGAAATAGCCTGTATTCAGGATGGGGATGCAGCAGGGCGCGTAGCGGTACGTGGTGGCTCGTGCACCAGGCACGTCGGGGTCCAGCAGACTCACTAGAGACTCACTCTCGCTGGGCTGCGGGCTATCAAAAGCGGAGGGAAAGGCCACCTCGTGCTTTGTCTTGTCAGACACCTCAAACTGCAGCTTCAGTGGGATAGTCTTCATTGCACCCTTCGTTTTGTCATCATTGATCATCCGAAGCAGCTCGAAGTCCGACAGTGAGCGGCGATACACCTTTGAGATGGTAATATAATCTCCCGTAGCGAGGTGCTCAGGGGTGCACAGTGCAGAGCTCCACCCAATCTCCTCAAACACATCCGACATCTGAGTTAGTAGGAGGGTCTCCTGCTTCATGGGTGCGACGTGCACCTGCTTGTACTTATCAGTGCGTACGTACAAGTCCACATAGTTATCAAAGTCCTCGCTGCATGGGCGATACGCACGGACAACCAAGAACAAGGAGCCCCTGTATTCGTTGGGCACAAACACCACAACCTTCTGGTCCTTGGCCTTTTCATTGCGCTCCTTGTGCGGGTAGAACACATCCAATCCAGAGTCGAAGTAAAACGTCTCGGTGACCTTCGTCTTGTGTGTGCCGGTGACACTGTAGAAGGCCGCAGCAATGATGAGCGGGTCGGTGCCCTCTCCATGGATCTCTGAAACCTGACTACTTACGCTCTTGGCTTCGACGCACAAAACACGCCCGGCTGTGAACACGCGCATTGCAGGGATCGGCTTCCGCACCTCGACGCCACTGGACCACGCATTGCGCATTGCTGGAGTTGCCAAGCCATCCCACTCCTCCCCACCCTTTGCCTTCTCCCATACGTGAATTGGGTCGCCATACGAGACTGCGGAGACTGCCTTTCGAACCGCCTTGCTCCCGTCACCCTCGACGAGATCGTTGGTATGCAGCAGCCGCTCAGAATGTGCATTGTGCGGGTGCCCCTCATCATCCACAGTGAGTGACTTATCACTCAATACACTTTCCTCGAAGTAGCAGGCAAGAGCTGAAAGTGGTCGCTCGGAGCCCTCACAGAGACGCTCACGAGTGTGTAGAGTTGATTGCTTGGCAATATCATTCGTGATAATTGTCTGCTTAGCTGAAAAAAAGCCCAGTTGAACCTTGGCGTGCACTGCTATCTCAGCATCCATCTCGTCAGGTGGGTACAGGCACCGCCCGGCCTCCCGAATAGTTCCGAAGCAGTGAACTGCCATGCTATCCCGTGAGACCACCCTATGCTCGACACCGCGTCTCTTCAACTCAGCCTCCAAAGTCCTCTCAAACTGATCGTGTTCCAACTTCTCGTTTCCCTCGTTGATCGCTGTGCCAAGGCCACTGTCTCTGCACATGATTCCGTTGCTGTTCCGTACTCCAGAAATTCTGCCAGCGGAAGTGCAGCCGCTTCCAACGTCCTCCTCACTATCATCTGCCTCCACGTCTGACACGGTGCCCACATCGGCACTCTGCCTACTGATGTACTCCGAATGGCTCACCTTCAGTCCCGACAGAGCCTCCCCGCTCCTGGAGGTGCCATCCACTTCACTAACGTCGCCGCTGTCATCCCAGTGATACAAATTTGAGCAATTGCCAAGTGGGTTNACCACTGCGCAATCCGTCGTAAAATTCTCAACACCTGCGGCAGGAATAGAGGCTGCAACAATAGATTTCTCATTACCACCCATAACATCCCTCTGCCCGTACTCTCTCAACACCGACTCCCTCGTCTTTCGTCGTATCTCGGCAAGCTCAGTCTCGAAAGCAACACGGCGGGCCGCTTCCTCTGCAACCTTATGGCGAGCCTGCTCCACAGCTTCACGACGGGCCTGCTCCTCAGCTTCACGGCGAGCCTGCTCCTCAGCTTCACGGCGAGCCTGGTCCTCAGCTTCACGGCGAGCCTGTTCCTCAGCTTCACGGCGTGCCTGCTCCTCAGCTTCACGGCGAGCCTGCTCCTCAGCTTCACGGCGGGCCTGCTCCTCAGCTTCACGGCGAGCCTGCTCCTCAGCTTCACGGCGGGCCTGCTCCTCAGCTTCACGGCGGGCCTGCTCCTCAGCTTCACGGCGAGCCTGCTCCTCAGCTTCACGGCGAGCCTGCTCCTCAGCATCACGGCGAGCCTGTTCCTCAGCTTCACGGCGGGCCTGCTCCTCAGCTTCACGGCGAGCCTGCTCCTCAGCTTCACGGCGAGCCTGTTCCTCAGCTTCACGGCGGGCCTGCTCCTCAGCTTCACGGCGGGCCTGCTCCTCAGCTTCACGGCGAGCCTGCTCCTCCGATTCGCTCCGGTTCTGTTCTGCAGCTGCTATGCCTGAGCGGGACTCAGCTTCGAGTTGTGCTAAGGATTCACCCTGGCTCAGCGCGTGTCTCTCGGCCTCGGCCCTCGCTAGCTCCTCCACAGTGACCCATGTATTGACTTCCCGCTCTTCATTGGAGAGGCTCTGATCATCAGCGGGATAATCATCGATGGGAGTGTGAGGCTGCGGTAGAGTTGGCTGGGAGTCGTCGCTGTCTCCATTGTTTGGCGGATGAGCATTGGGGGCGGCCTGCTGATGTGGGCCCGAAAGGTCTGATTTGGTTGAGGAAGCGACAGTTGTCCAGTTATTCTGCTGCTGATCATTTGTTGTCACGTTAGTGCTCTCGCCAAACAAGTTTGTATGGTCCACACGCCAGTCCACCGGGGCACCGGGAAGAGGAACTTTCTCCGTAATAGTGTTATCAGAAGAGTGACCCGGTGACCCCTGTAACTCTCTCTCTGCCCTCTTACGTCGGAGTCGTTCTTCGATTTCCGCTTGTATCGCATCATCATTTGCCTGCCGTAGTCGCTCAGCGTCATCCACCCGCGTAAATGGGGACAGTTCAAAGGGAGGCGGGTAGCCAGGATCCTGGTGAAGCGCCTGTGCGCGCTCCACCTCTCTCTCCATCTCTATCATTATCTGTCGTTCAATGTCATCGTTGGACGTCATTATACGTTTAGGCTAGGTCAATGTTGTTCACGCAGTCAATGGTTGCGCCAACTACTTACTAGAAATGGAAATATGCTGTTCAAGAGTATATACTCTGCTTGGAGGGATGGAGGTCAGCACTCTACAGCAACCAGTTGCTCGGGTTGGAGTGAGAATGATAAAAGGTACAATAAACTAAATTCGTATTCAGCTGCTGGTCAATGGGAAGAATTAGAAAGGGGGGAGTGATATGTATTATTTTGAGAACTCACTGTTGTAATAGCTGGATGAAAAGGAAATGGTGCTGGAACGTTTACAAGAAGGGAATCACGTAAAAACACGCAGCAAGAGCATCATGAAGGTGTGCTGGCTCATGGCAGTGGCCATACGACCTGAACATGTTAGATTTGTGGGGTCTTACACTCACGTGGCGGACAGTGGCCGATAATATTATGCAAGTAGCCCAGCCACACCCTGCCGCCGGGCATGCCTTCATCTGCTACTCCGCTGAAGTCCATTGTTCATCCAACAACTGCTCCCCCAGGCAGACAAGAAGTATGAAACACAAATTAGTTTCCGTTGAACTTTAAATTCATCGTAGTGCCTTTCTGATTCTTTTCTCCAACCCTTTAGATATATAGATATATCTGTGGCACACTTGAAGCGCAGATACAGAATGGTTGCGTGTACTTTCATGTGCATGTGTGGCACACTCCACTAAGCAGTGCACACGAAACACACACACATACACACAGAAAGGAAGCGGATAATTGGATGCACAGGCCGTCTATCAGAAGGAAGGTCAGAAGTGGCACGGACTAGTGATGCGAAAAAAGTGAATACCAAACGGATGGCACCGTCAGAGACGTCGCGATATGTTCTTTTTTTACGCACTATCATCTGCTCGATCTCTCTTCAGCTATGGCCAGTGGTGGTGGTGGTGACTGCCAGGGCAATCTGGCAACAGATCTTCACACGCCCTTCGTATGCAAATGCCCCAATAAATAAATGTATATATATGTATATTCGTGCCCAAAATAGCATGAATCTCAAGTAGAAGAGTGGAGGGGGGGCTCATAGATGGTAGCTAGGGGGTACATAGACGATATCTCTTGGCTGCTCGGGCACACTTGTATGCATGCACAAAAAAGAAAACAGCTCGCCCTCACACACACTTTCTCTGCTACGTTCGCTCCCCGTGCAGCATTCTGACTACATCCTACTCCACCACCGGCTTCTTCTCCACTACGAAGATACCCTCCATAACTGAAGGGACGGCGCGATACTGAGAATCCGCCAGCTCTACCTTGTCAGTGGAGCTGAGAAGAACGGGGGTAGTCTGTGTCTGGAAGCCGGTGATCGTCTTTGGCTTGCCAGCCACCGCAACTGTGTCCACGGGCAGGCCAACACGCACCTGTAATCCATTGATCGGCTCCATCTCCTCGTTCACTGGGATCACCATACGAGGGTTGATGCTGCCTGTGAGTCCGAACAGCATGTAGTGGTACTTATCTAGGATCGTCTTGTCTAACTCCAGGGCGCTGTGGAGAACGCTCAACACACCCATGAGTGCGGTGGGGCTGACAAAGGTACGATCATGCTGGAGGACAGAGAGAGAGAGGTGCCCCTTCCCCATCGCACACAGACCCTGAGCCAGACGAACCACAAAGAGTATCGGGGCGTACTTCTCCTTCTGGTAGTAGGAAGAAAGGCTCCGCAGCTTTCCAGCGGCACGAGCGTTGTTGCTCCCGGCCGAAACCAGTCCAAGCGCCAAGATGGCGTTGCTAGCTGTGGCAAGATCACTATCGTGTGCAAGACGGTTCAACGTCTCCACAACTGCCATATTTGGGGTTGCCGCTGACAGCAGCGCGTAAACGAGTGGCACCGCACGCCGACCGGACATGGGATTTTCGCCTTTGCTGACGGTGTCGGCAAGCAGCATGTGGATGATGGCGCGCTTGGTCATCTCGGTGCCCAGCGACTCCCCTACCGCAACAAGCCCAATGCCCAGCACAGCCACAGCCTTGTAGTTGAGCGGCTGCTGCTTCTCCTTGTCCTCCGGCTTCTGCTCATCCTCGTCGTCCTTCTCCTCGTCCTCCGCTGCGTCGCTGCTCTCGGCGATGACGTGAAAAAAGTTCTGGATGACGACTACATTACCCGTTGCGGCAAAGGCGCAGCTGCGCACGACGACGTCGGTGTACCGTTGAATAAGTGGAGAAAGTGCCTGCGTCGCATCCAGGAGCGTCTCGGCGGACTCCTGGCAGCCAAGGAACATGCAACCGAGCGCAAGAATGAGGTAGCGCACGCAGGTGTCCGTCACGTTTACATCGGGGATGTCGATGAGGCAGGTCAACATGGTTTCCGAGATGTCACCGTCAGCTGACCCAACGAAGACCATCGAGAGTGCATAGGCTGTCATGCACTGCACCTCAAGTGGCTTGTCTGCGTCCGCCAGGATGGGGATCAATAACTCCTTCACGTCGACCCTCCTCGTGCCAGCATAAGCGTAGCCGATCCCCAGGATGGCGCCAATGCCGACCTCCTTCTGGGGGGAATTTACGTACTCAGACAGCAACCCCAGAGCTGGGTCAAAAGGGTTGTTGACACCGCACATGGTGATGCCGATCGCCAAGCAGGCCCCTGCCTTCACAAAAGGGCTCTCAGAGTATAGATACTTGTCAAGCTCCTGCAGACCCTCCGTGTGATCCCACAAGTGCAGTAAGCCGAGAGCGGCAATAGTAGAGATGATGTGGTCCTCCCGCTGCTCAAACACAAGCGTCTCGAACTCCGTCAAGTACTTGTCCTTCCCATAGCCACAGTTAACTAGCCCGCTCACGAAGGTGCACGCGAGGCCGTAGCGGTACCCGTCGGATGCGGCAGCCTTGCTATCGCTGTTCTTGAAGATCTCCTCCGGTGACTTTGGAGCCAAGGAGTCCAGTTCCCCAGCAGCATAGCGGTACAGCTGCGATAGCCGCATGTTGCCGTTGGCTTCTTGCAGGAGCTCATCCTCCTCGTTGTCAAACTCGATGAATACCTTATTGCGTGCACACTCCAGGGCCATCTGCAGACGCACTGCCTTCTCCGGACACGCTGTGAACAAGGAACTCACCTTCTCCTGGTCGGTAAGCTGCAGCGCGATCACCATCGCTTCCGTGAAGGCGGACATCTTGACGTAAATATCGAACACGACTCCCAGCACCGCTGTGTCTACTGGACGCGTCAGGTACTTGCTCATGGCGGCAGTGTAACTGGCGATTCGCTTGTAGTTGGTCTCGTCGACATATGCGACGATGCGGTCAATACCGTCGATCTCAATAAGCAGGTCTACGGCGGTGGGCTCGTCCTGGTGGGCGATCATGTACTGCACAATCTGGTTTACAAAACCGTTAAGATAGCTGTTGTCCTCCCCTTTCCGCTCTGCCCACTCTCCAGCGATGCCACCAGCCAAAAATCGGAGGTACTCGTGGCCCCACTGCGCAAGGTCATCCTGGGTGCCCTGAAGTTTGTGATCCAACGTCACGCGCCGCACATCCTCGAGCTCCAGTGTCATAGCAACAAACGAGAGGACATCGTGTAGACGACGAATAAGCGCAGCGTCTTGGGAGGCCTTCAGGGCGTGTTCCAGCTCGGGGTATAGTGAGCGGACGTATTTGAGGGGTTTCGGTACCGAGGCCACACTTCCACTGCTTGTGCGCAGCAACTCCACGAGCTGTTCAACGGCGATTTTCGCAATACCTGGATTGTTGTCTGCAGACCTCGTAACGAGAAGCTCCACCTGCTCCTTAATGCGCTCGTCCTCCTCGCTTAACTTCACCTCCGCATCCTTGGCCCTCTTTTCCCCCTCTTTCTTCTGCGGATCCTCAGCAGGCGCACCGATTTGCACTGCCTTTTTGCCCCTGTCGCTCATTGGTGGTCACGGATAGAGAAGAAGGTGGAGTATAAAGCGGTAACAATTGCAGGTTCTCTCGCTTCGCTGTACCCTCTTTCTTTTCTCTTCCTAAATAATATTCCGTTGCTGTGTCTTCGTTCTTCCTATGCGGTCCTCTTCCCTTTTCCTTTTCTCCTTCAGCACTGCTTTTGAGAGTTCTATTATCTTCCAAGTGGGTCGGAAAGAGAGGCAATGCGATGTGAGCAAGCAGCGCAAGTTAATGAGCGGATGATCATAATATAGTTAAGAAAAAAGGGGGGAGCATGCATTGCATGCGTCGTTGCTTCTGTCATTATTATTACTGTTTTTTTTTCGTGGCTGTTGTGCACTTAAAACTATGAGTGCGCGTAAATGACGAGAGAACGCAGCTTCGTGTAAGGGTGCAACATAGTACAATAAACTGGTAATGATAGCCCAGGATATACGCTGGCTGACAGTAAATGGGAAAAGAAGTGAAGAAGGGATGAGGTTCACAAAAGAGGGTGTCTTTGCCCTCTCTCTTTCATTGTCTTCTCCACCCCTACCCCCACTCCCCAGGTTCCCCCTCTCTCTGTCTGAATAATTTACATAGAATTAGAAGAGTCCACTACTTCTGTGTGAGCCTCGCAAGCTGCCGAATGTTTGACGAGAAGTACACAAAGTTGCTCTCCGATGAATGCTCCCCTTGCTTTGGGAGTTCAAGATTGAGTAAACTCTGGAAGTCGGCGAGACGTTTGACCGCACGCTCCATATCCGGGCCCACTGAAAGGGCACCGACACACCCCCGCAGAAGCGCACCCACAAGATGGAAGATGACGCCGCTGCCACGCTCACGATCATATGACACCCCTTTGGACTTGCACATGGAAAAGAAGGGTGTGTGGTGTATGGCCGAGACAAAAGGGTTATATATTATCCCACTGTACACGTACTTGAGGGGCACCCCAGTCTGCGTGTTAACACAGATACCATCCTGGACACTCCACGAACTGTGTGTGACCATACACGCAAACTGGTGAGCCGCCGCATTGTTGGTCAGATGCAGGTCGACATCTACACCCCACATGCGCATGACGCTGCTGCCGTCGCCAGAGGGGTTGGGTTTCTCATAGAGAACGTAGTCAATAGATAGATAACCGAATATGCGCTTGCGAAATGCTGCTCTACCAACAGTGAGCGATGCCTCTCGGACTGCCTCGTAAGGAATAGATGTGCTGCAGGGGAAGCAGCAGCCCAGCTCTGTGTACGCGGGGGCCAGAAGCGGCTCAACGACAGATTGCAGGTGCACCTCGCCAGACGGTTCGATGAACAGGTTTGCCGTGACACTCGTCAGGAGCTTGCTTGGTACCGCCTCAATACAGCCCCCAACCACGTCCAGTACAGCCAGGTAGGTGGGCCAGTCCGGATAGCAGCCGGGGTGGAGCAGCCGGGCCCGCCGCGCCCCGAACTCCTCCAGCTCCTGCAGGAGGCTGTCAAAGAGCGGCGCGTCACGCTCCGTTTTCAAGGATTTCATGCGGCTGGTGTCGAAGTAGGCGTGCCCGCGACTGCCAGACTCGGTGTCCAGCTTGATCAACCAGCGGGGGACATCTTTGTGCTCGATCATCAGGTTCGCCAGCGCGCGCAGTAGATCAGTGCTGGAGCGCAGCTGCGTTGTGCCAGGAGGTGTCATGATACCAGCGGACTCCAGAAGCCTCTGGCAGCCGCTCTTTGTGCCAAACACATGCGCGACGCGTGGCTCTGGACTCAGCATTGGCACGTTCAGCATGGTGGCTATGGTCAGCTCCTCGGGGCCGAGAACACCAGGAACAATATAAGCCGGCTTCCCAGTGCTCAATGCAGCCAGCAGCTTCATCAGGCGCGCCGACAGCAATGATAGACGGGTGAGACTCATCCCATCCGGAAGCCGTCCAGCGTCCTCCGGAACAAGGAACGTGACGCGGCCCGCCACGTTGGAGACACCTGCGTCTGCAAGCAGGGCGTAATAGTAGTCGAGCACCTCCGGCTCCGGCTTGAAGGGTGCAACGAGGACCACATCCACATTGGAGTCTCTCAGGTCGCATAGGCGGGTGATCTGTCCCATCTGCCGGGCAAAGTAAAATGGCACTCTCTTAGCGTGGAAGGACGGGTACGACAGGGAGGGTATGTGTATGACCGTTCGCCGGCCTTCGCGGATCTTAGGCCACCGCCTCACAAAGTCCTCCATCGTCTGCCGCCACCTCGCAAGACGGGTTTCCTTGACAGTGTTGATCACACGATGCGTCACGCAGTGGGCACGGTGGAGGGCCCACTGCTGCTGTATCACAGTGGCCGCGCGCGTGCCAATGAGCAAGTGGGTGTACGCGATCCGCTGCTTGTGCATGCGCCAGACCGATTGAATCTTGGCGGCAGCCAGGTCGTGTCCTCGCTCTCCATAGTTGTACTGCCGAGACAAATCACCCACAAACGCCTCCACATCCTCACGGTTGGCAACACAGTCGAGTAGGTCCTCCGGACTCGCGAACCCATCCAGCTGGTAGGAGGCCAGGGCTGCCACCCTCTTGCCATCAATGTACCCTATCTCAACCCCGTAGCTCTTCAGGAACTCCTCTAATGTTTGGATTAGCCGCTCGATGTTCCCCCAGGAAGTCGCGTAGTGACGCTTAAAGGAAGCGAACTCGGGGGTGTTGCGCAGCGTTTTACCCTTTCGAATTATAAACTCGTGCATCGAGTACAGGTCAAGGAGCTCTGTGTACGTGCGGGGGTCGTCGCGATGTATCTCCGTGTCTGCCGCCGTAGTTGCTGTCGCCGAGGTGGACGTGGTAGGACTAGAAGGGGAGGAGAAGGCCGCGTCCTCCACCTCCCATGTCTTCAGCTCACCCATGTTCAGTTTTGCCGGCAGCCTCTCGATGTCGCTATAGTCCAATTTGAAGTCCTTCATGCGGCTGTAGCCTGACACTTCAGTCATTACTTTTGCTCTGCTGCGAATGAGGGCGGCAGGGTGAATGGGGGCTGGAACCGCACGCATTGGGCCATCCGAGGTAAGAGCTTTTTCCATATCAAAAGTCTGTGGTATCTCCCCTCTCTCGCCTAACTGTAGGAAGCCATGGTTCGGGTTTGTAGAGGTGCCTGCCGGCTTGTAATCCTCTGGAGTGCGCCTTGGAGTGATCAGTGGTAGGAGTGGCTTTGGTCTTCTGTTCGGGTTCTTGTTGATTGGTATATAATCACGCGACTTGGTCGCCCGCATTTCCGATCAATTCCCCCTTCTCTCTCTTTATCCCGTGCTGCCTTTTTCCTTACTGTCGACTGTCCCGTTGAGATGGATGTTCTTCTGGTTTGTGTTTGTTTGCTCACGCCTTCCGCCCCCTGATGCTGCGGAGTGCCTATGGTTTCTGTAGGGGGTGTCAGAGGGGGAGGAGAATAAGGTTGCCCTTCTTTGTGCCCTATGCGTTCTAATCGTATGACTTACCCTCAATTGAGCGGTTGCTAATTGTCAGTGCTGAAAAGCAGGAGTAATAACAGCCAGCAGTTCCACATGTTAATTTTGATATTAAAAAAGGGTTAGAAGTAGAGATACATCAATATCAAGAGAGAGACATGAGTTAAGAGTGCACCACACATATTTGTGCAGCTCCGATCGTGCAGTGGCAACGGGTAAGAGGACCGTACGGCTACCACTGTTGACAAGCACTTCAGATGGTGGTACTTGTCTGTGTGGCGACACGTGGTATTTGCTGTTTATCCTGGCGTTAACGGAGATCTAGCCTATTCTCCGTTGTCATCACAATCTCACCCAGCACCCTCTGTCTTTCCAACGTGGAACTTTATAAAAGAGTCCTTACTGGTTAATCATCAGTAAGTGGACTCATTGCTCACGTATAGCGCACCAAGGGGAAAAGAACAAAGGGGCGATTCAACGCACAAAGGCACCACACACAGAGACACGTCACTAACCCTCCCCCACTACTTCATTACAAAGTTGAGGTTGTCCTCAGCGCCGTCACGCTCAATGGCGTCCTCGTTTGGTACGATAGGGGCAGTGGGCGCGCCGCCAATAAGCCGTGTCTTCGGGCCCTCCGCGTCAGGATCTTCAGAGAGCCCACTGTGAATCTTCTGCAGCTTAAGCCGTAGCACTTCGACTGCGTCGTAAACGATCTGCAGCACCGGCAGTACCCCAGTGGACTCCACCACAAACGTGAAGTCGAAATAGTCTTTCTTGTTCTTCCGCTGCCGCACCAACACCAGCGGTTCAGGCAGCCTGTCAAAGGGCGCCTCCAGCGCCGTGCATTCGCGGCAGAAGATGCACGCATCTGCATCCCTGATGCCGACCTGATGAGTTTTAGGATTGAATTCAAACACGTTCCGAGGGCATCGGCTAACCCATTTCATGCACTGCTCGTCGTCTAGCCTCGCGAACCCCTCGGGGTTGAGCACGATGTCCGGTGCATAGCGCATCGCCACCGTGGCGACTGGTATAAACTTGGCGTGCGTTTTAGCGATGTTCTTCCGAATCACGACACGCAAGCTCAGCTTCTGGCAGCGGCCCAGTGTTACCAGCCAGATGCCCTTCTCCTCCGCACTAACTGGGTAAACCTCCTCATCGTCAAGCTTAAGCGACTCATTCACAAAGACCTGCACGCTGTGTTGGTCCTCAGGGCACTCAGCGTGTAGCTCGCCAGTGATTTGGCATGAAGGGCAACCAACACCGCCGCAGGCACAGTTGCGAGCGTAATGGAGTCTGCGCGCCTTCTTGGAAAACAAAGGGACGAGACCAAGTCGGTGCGCGAGCATCTCATCGGGGAGCACAGAGGAGTTGTCAATAACAGTCACCGCCTCAATGCCGAGTACAGGCACCTCCGCAAGCATCACGCGGCGTAGCCCATTGGCGAAGGAGCTGTCCACCTCGCTAAGTTGAAACTCGAGCGTCTCGCCAGCTGAGTGAGCCTTCTGTCGGCAATCTATGATCTTCACCTTCATACTCCACACCACGCGCCCCCCCCGTGTGTATACGTGTATGTACAGTGGTAACGTGCAAACAAATATGAAGAAGGTGTTGGTCCCTCCCTTCGCCGCGCTCTGATTGGACTTCCTGATGTGAGGTGTGAGTGCAACGTAGAAATAAGTAAATAAATAGAAACAAGGAGCGAGAGTGGAGGTGTAGCCGCGCTAGTGTGAAGCTGTCATGGAGTGTGGGGAGCTGAGGCCCCTCGATCTTCGCTTGTATTTTCCCGCTCAATCGAGACAGTACCTCCTCCTCCTCCCTTATTCACGCCGCAAATCCCATAATAATAATAAAAGATGTCCGTCACTCCTGTGAAAAGGGGGGAAGAACTATCGCCTCTGCTCCTCTCCTCCACCACACCACAAACTCCAGCATTGGTATGTGCCGACATGATGACAGTCCTGTACTCCCAGCTCATTCGTTGTATCTCTCCATATATAACGTTCACACTTCTTCCATCATCTTTTTTTGTCTTGTTTTGCACAAACGAAAGACATGGTCTCTCGATTCAGAAGCACACACTAACAGAGGGGAGGGCCCAGCTGCAAGGGAGGTGTCCAAAAGTGGGTGGAGATAGCGGTATGGAATTCGGCATCGGCCCATTCACACAAGCACACAGAACATAAAATGCAGAGCATACACGGCCACAAAATGCGATAGACTGATAGCGCCGTCTTGCTCCCATTGTGTATGCGTGATGGTGATAAAAAGTGCTGCAGGTTTCGCTCCGTTACTCCTGAGCGGGGAGGTCTATTGAATACATATCAAAACGGTCATAACGTCGCCAAATAATAGAAACACAAAAAAAGGAGAAGTTTGGGAAGAGGTGCTGCGGCAAGAGCACAACAACCCTGGTCGTGCGAGCAGTGTGTACACGCACTCGGAGGAATGCAATGGAGACTGCAAGCCTAGCCTTCTTTGTTATACACACACATACCGCCACCACCACCAACTCAATCACGCAACCTCAAGTACAGGTTCTTGAGTTGACGGGCCTCCCAGCGTACCGAGTTGCGCGCCGATGAGTCCTGCTTGGAGGGGTCAGGGTGATTGTGCGCCGGTATTTTCTCACCACACTGATCAGCCTGATCAAAGAACTGCAGGATCTCAGTGTAGGTGGTGTCCTTCAGGATGACCATGTGCTTTGCAAGGTGCATGGCAAGGGCGAGGAAGCACCGTTTCGCGTAGAACCATGTGTCCGTCATGATCTTGTGGTCGTATGGCTCGAGGGACTTGATAATACGGGAAATGCCAAACTCAAAGTTGCCCTTGGAGCAGTAAAGGGTGCCGATCACGAGGTTTACAATGCACAAGTGAAGAGGATGGTTTTCGGGGTCGGCGTACGTGAGCTTCTCTTCTTCGCGCTCAATGATGCGCATAATTTCCTCTGCCTTGTCATTCTTTGCGGTCATAATGTACGACACACACAAATTGGCCAGCACAATTGCACTGCAGCTGAGTATGTTCTCAGAGTTGGCGGCGACAACGGGATCATAGTACCTAATAGCTTCGCGGAATTTCGTTTCCTGCATAAAGAAGACGTGCGCAACATTCAGCTTCCACACCTCATGCTCTGAGCAAAACTCAGCAGACTGTCGGAACAGCTTCTCCACCATTGGGTAGTTCTCGATATCCCAGTAGATGTTCGCCTGAGCCATCAGCACTGGAATATACTCTTCCAGTGCGTCATCGTACGCACGCACGGCCGCCTTGACCGCATCCTTGTCATGATTTTGCTTTGCATCCTGAATCTTGCGGGTCATCTTGCGCAGCCGATCAATGTGCTTCTGTGCCAGAATATCGAACTTGCGATACGCCTCGGCTGGGGAGGTCTGCGCTGTGATGAGTCCATCCAAGAAGTCGTACAGCGATTGGTCATTCTGGGAAAGATACTGCCAGGCAAGATGGGGGTTCTCCGCAAGCACGTCCGCCGCCAAGTCAAAGTACTGATACTTGCAGTAGAAGAGAAGTAGGTTCTGGAAGGTTTCTGGGGGGAATGGCGGTGTTTGGAGGAGAAAGTTGAACTTTTTAAAACCATTCGTGGGGTCCTCGTTCATGTTGATAAGTGCGGTGTTGTGTAGTGTGACCGGGTCCAGCTCCTCGTCCGTGCGTGGTGGCATGTCCGTGAGAGCTTCCTTGGCAGCCGCTGTGTTTTTCATCTGGAACTCTATCGCAGCCTTGAGATTGAATGCTTCGATCAGAGCGGTTTCCTTGAGTACATGTGTGTTGCCAACTGAGCGAGCCTCGTTGCCCTCAGTGTTGCTGCCAATGTTCAGCTCCGGGTGATCTTGCACGCCCTTTTCGATGATTTCAGCAATATGCGTGAGAGAGGCGCCGTACTGCTGCATCCGGTAATACGTCAGAGCAATATTGTACGCAAGGTCCGTCTTGAAGCCTAATGCGCTCTGCGCACTCTGGAACTTCGTCAAGGCCTCCTCGTAGCTTCCCTCCTGGCACAGCACACACCCCTCTAAAACGGTGGTGTCAGGATCCTCGGGGGGGCACTTCTCCAAGAACGACTTCGTCTGCGGGATGTCCTCCTGCTCATACGCCACAGCGGCCTGCAGCTTCGTCAGCCGCATTTCATATTGCTCCGAGTCCATCATTGTGCACATGCGGCTGCTCTCCACATAGGCTCCTGCCTTATACAGTGCCTGGGCGTAGTACACGCGATACTCCTCCACATTTGGGCAGATCTTCACGAGTTGATCGTAGAGACTGGCAGCCTCTGCGTACTCTCCCATCATGTAATAGCAGTAGGCCATCAGTGACAGCGCGGCACGGCTGCGAGGGAACTCCTCTAGTTGCGTAGATAGCAGCTCAACCGCCTCGCCGTACTGGTGGTCGCGAATATAACCATACACAGTGGCAGTGAATGTGCCCTCCTGGACTTGGGTCTGGATGCGGCCAAGCGTCGTGCCGCCGCCCATGGTGGTGGTCGGCCGCAGCAACCCCCCGGGTGAGAAGTTCACTCCGGTGTTGAGGCGCATACCAGTGATGGGCCGGGCAGCCATTCTCTAACAGCTTGAGAGGTGTGCTATGCTGTGCGTATACCGACGCCTGCGCTGTAGCGACCGCAGAATGCACCGGGCAGCTAACCACTAAATTGTCAGGGATGAAGATCTGATACCAACTTGCGCTGTCCTGAGTGTATCTGTCAAATGTATATATATATATATATATATATATATATATATATATATATTTGCGTATGTGTGGTGTGTGTGTGTGTCAGCGTGGTGTGGGCGCACAACAGACACTTTCTATTCACTGTCAATGTATCCGTCCATAGGTTGTTGTGTGTGGGTGGGTGGGCATGTATTATGAGGAAGAGAAAGAAGCGTCAGTGTCCGCATGTTGGAAAGGGTAGCAGGTCAGCACATGAGATAGGACTTTCCAGTAGGGAGTTCATGGCCACATGTACATCTCATACACTGGCGAACAGCTATTAAAGAGAAGCAATACATGCACGTGTTCGTATGTGGAAGGGGATGTATTTTGGGGAGGCCAACAATAAACGATGTCAAGGAGAGGACGCCAAAGATGTAGCCCATTCATTCCCCTCCCCCCTGTCTCATGCCACCATCACAGGCGACATAGACCAAATCAGTCAGTCCATCCCTTCACACCGCCTCAACCGAGCGATCCGTCACCCGCTTCGCCATCGCCGCCCGAATGAACTGGAGATGTCTTCCCTCCAGGCTATAGAGCCGGGCCCACACGCCCAGCATGATCGCGGCAAGAAGCATGGTGCACACACCCACGAAGTAGACGACAGAGGCCACCGTGGGGGTCGGGGTGGGCCCCGCACTGGACACCGACCACGCGCCGATGCAGTGGAGGACCGTGCAGACAAGAACCGGTGTCACAGCTTCAGCCGGCCGGGTTGCCGCTGTCACTAGACTGTCAGTCGGCACTGTCGTCGGAGAGCTGCGGCCGAATATGATAGTATCCTCGTCCACAACGCCCGCTAAGACCAACGGCTGTAAGTACTGCACCGTCCCGGACAACACGCGCGAGAGAAGGAGCAGTACCGCGACGAGCGCACTCTGCTCCTGTGGCGGGTCCTGTGCAGCAGCCGCACCACGCAACATCCGCCGCGCAACCGATAGCATCGCTAGTCCAGTGAATAGCTGGCAGAGAAAAAGCGATGCCACGCACTTCTTGATGCCCCACAGATGCGTCAGCGGGACCAATACAACAGCAATGCCACAGGGGACAAAAGACCCAAGGGGCACCAGCGCTGACTGTACAGAGAAGGAAATAGAGGCGCTGCAAGTGATCGCGAGAAGGGGTGCAAAGAAGTGCGTTGAGAACACATTCATGCAGCTGTGCAGCACCGACACTAGAATAATCGCCTTCATCGACCGCCGTCCCCAAGTCTGCCGTACAAACGACCAGTACCTATACGCTGCAATTTGTCGCTCGGTCTGCCCGTCGCGATGCTGTGCCTCAGCGTTGTGTGTGAGTCCCAATGATGTCTGAGGGTGCTGCTGATCCGCGTACCAGCCGCACACAGCGAGTCCGGCGCCAGCCGCAAGGGACACTACCACCGCAAAGAGGCGGAACCCAACCCATGATGGGGACTCACTGCCCAGCAAATAGCAGCCGATCCCTATCCCACCCCACCCAACTGCGCTGAACGTGCAGTGAAGCCTATTCTCCCGCTCCCTGTCCCCCGACCGCAGCGCAGCCTCCGACAGCATACCGCGAACCGCAGCCCTGCAGTAACTGTAGAGCCCATCGTACAGCACCATCGTCACAGCGTAGCCCAGCGCCGGATGCAGAATCGGTGCTCCAGAGCCCAGCCACAGCACAACGGCACAGCCAGCCAGCAGAGGGCCGCACACTGTCACCCTGCCGACGCGCCCCTCAGTGACGAGGGAATAGGACGTCTCCAGACGCCACAGGGCACCAGTGTCGCACGCGCACGCACACAGCAAACGCGCTAGCTGGCCCAGAGCAAAATATATCAGAGCGACGCGCTCAGCCACTGTTGCGGTGTCTTTGCCGCTCTGATGTGGAAACCACCGGCGAGCAAAGAAGTCAATGTAGAGCGTGACAACAATAGAGTTCAGCATCGCAATCAACAGCGCACACATTCCATGAAGTGGAGCGCCGCCCGGCAGGGCTTTCGTCATCGCGGCCCCTGAAGTGCGGAGGTACGTATAAGTGCGGTGCACATAGTGTGAAAACAGACCATTAAGAAAAAAATATATGGTAAGTGACGAAGAATGATAAAGTAGACTGAAGTGGAGCTGCACAGGACGAGAGATGAGGGACAGCGCCGAGCTCAGAAGAGTGAGACCAACAGAGAGATAGCGCGAGTGCAAAAGCGTTACTTTGGTGGATTAAAAAAAAAAGAGAAAAAAGAAAAGATGAATGGATCGGAGGAACATCAATGTGGAATCACACACACGGCATACGCGGAATGGTTTTCTCTCTCCATCCGGTGGTGGGCCGATAAATTCGGCCCGCGCGGCAGCACATATAACGAAACAACCAAGAAAAAAAAGGGAAAGTGCAATCATTAGTATTTTTGCGCCTCCATATCAGCACGCTAAGCCGTACCATTGCCTCAGAAAAGTGATATACTTTCTACGCAAGTTTCTCTTGGAGTGGGCGGAGGGGGTAGGAGAGCAGGCTGATATTAGTAAAAGAGAAATACTGAAAGGGAGGGTAGAAAAAAAACACTCATAGAAGTGAACAGAAAGCAGTGCAAGCAATCGACCGTACATCATAGGAAAACAAAAGGCAAAGGATTGAGCGTTTGTCCTCTAGAGTCATGTCAGCGGCTCTCTGTTTCTCTTTCTCTCTCCACTACCCTCTCCCCACTCAGAGATGGTCGGATCTGCATAGCAATACATCGCGGAGGAGAGAGGCCACAGCAGCCTCCCATTTACATTGGTCAATGCTGGAGACTAGTGGAGAGCCTCCACTGCAGATTCAAGGGTAGGGAAATGCATTTACTTCCTCGATTTATAACCCCATCATGCAGGTGTCAGGGCGAGCACACACCCCACGCAAACGTACAGGCACACACACAACTATATAGGAGTTGATGCTTTGATTACGAGGTAAATAAACACAAACAAAACAAGTGTAAAAGGGGTGAGCAAATGCACCATCGATAGGAGTCATTAGTAATCGAACCCAGAGTCGACATCCGACTCATAATCCATGGCACTCCCACCATCCACGTCGCTCTCCCCTGAGGACCCACTGTTGTCGCCGCTGTTCTCTGAGTTATCCCCGTCATCATTCTCACCATCCTCATCATCGTCTTCATCTTCATCCTCGTCATCTTCGCACTCCTGCTTCTTTGCAAGCATGGCTTTAAAGGCTGCTCCCTCATCAGCGTACACCGCTTTGCGTATCTTCTTAAACTCCATCTCCGCACGCTCGTTCTCCAGTTCGCCAGTGGTAGAGCCTGGTGCCAGCATGGGCCTCCCGCCTGACCCAACTGGGGCGACCACAGTGCTGGTGCCCTGCGAGAGCACTCTCTCCTTCACCTCCTTAGCGTACTGGTTCACCACTGGGTCCCACTTGCCATCCTCCGCCTCCTCGTCGCTAAGGTCGTCGCCGTAGACGTAGGGTGTTTTGGGCTCATCAATGTGCATTGTCACAGGATGCAGTCGCTGGTACTCCGCGTTCTCCATCAAGTTTCGCTCGTCCCACACAACGCGCTTGCCGGAACTAGCATCCCGTGAGGAATCAGAATTCGATGCCCGAAGCATACTCCCTTTTGCAGTGTTGATAACTAGGAATTACTATATGTCCCTTCAAAGCACACGCTTTCCTTGATGATGCGGTTGCTTGTCTCTCCCCCCTTTGGTACTGTTGTAGCTGCTGGTGTCACTATGCCTACTGTTATTCTCTCACGTATTAATAATATTTTTCTTAAGAGGCGATTTCAGTGGTATAGCTGACTTACTGTTCACAATTGTGAGTGCCCAGTGGTGCAAAACTATATGTGTGAGTGTGTGTGTGTTTGTGTTTGTACGAATGACAGTAGCCGTGCACCAGTTAGATGCCCCAATTGTGTAAAAATAATATCCTGTTATATAATAGGAGAAGGAAGTAGGTTCCGCCTCTCAAATGGCCTAAATGACAGCCCTTGTATCTGTCCCTTTTGTGATTTTTGGATGCAAAGGTAAAGGAAGCTCTGAGAAAGTCACCAAAAAATGCCATGTGTGCAGTAGACAAAAATGAGAAAAGGGAGAACAAAAGCGATGCAGTGCCGCAAATCTGATAGTAACTGTGCATGTGTGTGCGTGTGTGTGTGTGTCTGCATTTTAAAAAAAAAAAACGACTCTTATGGAAAGCGGGAGTCCGACAACATATCTCGCACACTCCATGGCGAGAGAAGGAACAGGGGGAGGGCAATGTGCATAGATTAATCCCACTCTACACTTCTTGACATTGGACGTCGTAGTGCCCACAGGCACAAAAAGGCACGCGTCAACAACAGACACCACCAGCAAATAATAGATGTGATCGTTCGTAGGATTTATAACCTTGCTAGAGGCCCTGGAGGAGCTGTAGCCAACGTTCAGGGAAAGGGCGTCCTCGTGTGTGTGTGTGTGTGTGTGCAGGAGCTACCAGGGGCGATGCTGCTGTGGAAGGACGCGCTCCACCACCGTCAGTGGCAGCAAATCAGAGCGCAACGAACGAGCAGTGCCGCCGCCAGAAAACGATGGTGGGAGTGGCAGCCCATGGCAGGCGCGCGGTGGAGTGGTGGCGCAGCCCGCAGTAACAGAGGGAGACAACACACCTGCAGCGACAGCGGCAGGATCGGTCGCTGCGCCGGCAGACTCCAGCATCTGTGCCTTCTTCTGCGCAAGTCGTAACTTCAGCTGCGACACGGCATCCTCCTTCGCGGATACGGATGAAGCAGCGATTGGCTTGCTGGGAGCGACGTCAGCACCATGTTTGAGTGCCTCGCGCTTCTCTGCCAGCCGCCGCTTCAGCTCCTGCGCAGGGGTTGACTTTGGTGCGGCGGGTGGAGTCTCGGGGGCTGCTGCGGCTACCGACGGTGGTGATGGAAGAGTATTGGGGCTCGCAGACGCAGAGGACAACGCGCGCTTCACCCTCGCGTCATAAAAGGCTCGCTGCTCAGGTGCTAGATGGGCCCAGTGCGCGGACATGCGGGCCAGGTACTCCTTCTCCGCTGCAGGGGAGACAAACTCATTAGGGGCCTCCCAGTGGTCAGGCTGCAGGTCGTGTGGTACCCCAGCGAGGGCTGCCAAGGACACTACATCAGCTGCGTCGGACGCACCGGTCGCCAAGCGCTCTTCGGCAAGGCTTCCAGTGAGTCTAGCGGAGGAAAAGCGTATACTGCATGGCGTGCCAGAAACCACGACGCGGCAGCGGGAGGTCACCAGAGCGACGATAGCCTCCTCGGCAGACTGGAACCGCACATGGACGCTGCGCGTACGCGCATCCCACGCCGAGCTCACGATGTGGCAAGACTCGTGTTGTTGGTGCCGCTGCAAGATTTCTCGAAGTGCGCCACAGACCTCCTCCACTGAAACACCCATTGGGGTGTTCTGCACGGCAATCTCGCAGCTCGGCGCAGCTCGGTTATTGTCCTGGAAATCCACACCGCAACGGAAGCACTCTTGGCGCTGCTCGGAGTTGAGGTTGCTGCAGACGCCACACTCCCACGGAGCGTGTGGCTCTGGTAGCTCAGCGAGCAGGGACCTGGTAGTGCTAGGATGGTCGTAGGCAGAGGGATCAGAGTTCGCCAGCACGTAGCTCTCCGTATCCAGGAGTGTCTGCAGACGCGACCGCTTGCCCCGCTGACTCCGACTCCGACTCCGGGACGGCCTCCTTCGTCCTCGCCCCCGGTGCTGGGATCGACTGCTGCTGCTGCTACTGCTGCTGCTGTAATGGCGGGTGCGCCTCCTGCGCCGCCGCCACGACGGGGAGCGCGACCACCGAGATGACGACGATGAGGACGATGAGCTTCGATCATAGCTGCTACTCCATGACCTACTCGCAGTACGTGCGACCCCACCTCTGCCGTCAGTGTGGAACGGCGGTGACACTGCCCTACGACCCATATGGAGCTAGCTGACGGATGTATGAACGTACGTTGCTGTATTTATATATTTATGCGCGTATGCGTTTGTGTTTTGTGTGTGTGTGTGTATCTGTACTCACCACTACTCCGTGAGAATAATCACAATAGAACGGCCCGAATAAGAAAGAGTAATCTCTCGCCTCTCTGCCTGGAATTCACACACCCTCCACAAATAGATAGTGAGTAACAAATGATACTTCAGCAGTGTGCCTGTGTCGGTACGCAAGTTGTATGGTCTCATAATCAGCAAGAACAAGAAGGGCACCTGTATGCTTCAAAGCACATCCCCTCTCCTCTCTATTGCTACTGCCTGCTGGATGCTCCAGGATTATCATGGATGGGGAGGGGAGAGGAATGACAGGTTCACTTCTATGCGGCTGGGAGTAATGTGTAAGAACTACTGTGCGCCTACACACACGCACATATATATATATATATATATATATATATATATATACATACATATAAATATGAATGGCTCGCCAGATTTGTTTTCTCCCCAATCTATAATGTTGTCTCTATGTTAGCGTCCGCACCCCCACCGCCACGCGCTACATTGCGGCATCGCGCGCGCGCATCTCCTGAAGGATGCGCTGCACGACACGTTCCGCCTCCGCCTCCGCCTTGGCAATGATATCCCTCTCACGCACTCGCCAGTCATTGTCTTTGTTGCTGGAAGCCATCCTCCGCTCAGCACGCTTCTTCTCATGGACTTCTCTCGAGCGCCGCTCAACAGCCGCGCACACGCTAACATCCTCAAGCAGCTCGCACACTGTCGCCGCTACTGCCTCAGTGAGATCTGTGTAGCCATCCTCCTCCTGTTCAAGTGACTCTGGAGTGGTGCCGTCCTTCAATACGTTTGTGGATATGCTCGAAATGACATACGCAATGGACGAAAGCCCCTGTGGGCTGACCTCGAAGGTCTCATCCATGGACGCAGGTGCAGCGGGAAGGGCCGCCTTGGTCGGCCATGCAGTAGAGCCCCCACCCCCTGTCCCCGGAGCACTCGCCTCCAGACTGCCAGCAGTGGCGTATATGAGTGTGAACATGGGTGTGGCAGCGGGGTCGAAGGAGTAGCGGCTGATGTTAGGGTCCACTCCAGCACCCTCCGAGAAGAATGGCGCGTACCGGAATGAGCGCGTGTGTGTAACCAAGTGACCCCGCAGTGTATCCACCACCGCATCCGTGATCACGGACATGTGGGCAGCGGTCACCCAATATTCTAGTCGGAAAACCGATCGCCCCATACGGCCCCCAGTGGTCGCTGCGGTGGGCTGCCGCTCCAGTGCCTCGAAAGGGAGACAGTGAAGGGCGTTGCGGGAGATTTGTTCACATCCCTGGTCCCCGTCATAACGCACAAGAACTGGAGTGTTAGGGGAGGGCGCCCCTCCCCGCTTGGCTGAGAGACACGAGTGGCTGATATCGTTGCAGAGTGATATGATGTCCAACAGAAGTGTCCATGCAAACTGCGGGGTCACGTACTCACTTGGTTGAGGCGTGGTCGCTGGTAGCGGTGTGACGGCTGCCACCGTCGTGGCGGCCCCACATGGAATCACACGGCTGAGCAAGTACTTCTCCAGCGCCTCTTGCACTGAGTGGTAGAGTGCACTGTCCGCGTCCCCATCGCAAGACGCGAAGGCGCGCATCTCGCCATCGAACACAGAGTACACACCCGCGCTGCCGCCACCAGCACCGGACGAACTGCCGGCACGCCTACGACTCCACAGCCCATGTTCGCTTGGCTTGAAGTGATTGGTGGAGATATACTCACGGTGTGGTCGGCACTTCAGTCGCTGCGTGAGCAGCTGCTTTCGAGACTCCTTTCCAGCGTGCTGGCTCATCATATCCACTACACACGATGTCAGAGCCTCCTCCAGCAGTGCCCCATTTGCCACCAACGCAGCCGCCTCCTCGCCAGGCTGCTGTGTTGCGGTCATCCTCTGCGTTGGGGGCAATCGAGGTCGGTGGATGCGAGAAGTACCGACAGTAGCATCGCTCCCAGCAACATGCCTGGTCGGGGGGTGCAGCGGAGCGAGGGTCGTGGCTGTCGCCGCATCAGCTGTGCCGTGACCCACCGGCTCTGAGGCCCCCGTATGGCCACGAAGAAGCGCGAAGGCTTTCACGAGACGCTCCACTGCCTCTGAGGTCTCCCGCAGCTCCGCCACGCGCGCCAGCCCCTCCAGCTCAGCGTGGCCACCGTCCGCAGGAACGCTATCGTACCGCCTCGCCGGCAGCGGCGGGGGGATATCTGCGCTGCCGTCCGTCGCCCGCTCACCTGTGGTCGCAGCGGCAGGCTTACTGGCCGCAATGCGGGTGCCTGAGAAGAGGCTCGTGAATGGCAACAGAGGGGGATCAGCACTTCGCTTGAAGAGCGGATCTGTGCTACCAGCCGCTGCCGCCTCCAGTGCTGTCAGCGGGGGGAGCTCGAGCTTCAAGTGGCCAAGCTGGGGCTTGTCATCTGCCGTCGTTGTCGGTGTAGCTGACACCAGCGGCGGTGAGGACTTGTCAGGTGCGTCTTCGGCGGGGGATATGAACTGAGGCCTGTGCGACGCATGAGGTGGCGGGGTCAGGAGGGTGTCGCTCTTCATCTCTTGTGGCCCGGCTGTCTTATCAGCTGACGCTGGTGGAGCGGCAGCCGGGGTGGGTGTCGTGGTGTTTTTCAGGTGAGTGGACAGAGTGCTAAACGCGGTGCTGCTCGTGGCGGTGGTCGCCTGATGTGACCCAGCCCCATCACTCCCACCCGCCGCCCGCAGTGGAGCCGGTGAGGTGGGCAGAGCGGGGGCCTCCGCTACTGACGCCGCGGGTGCCATCTGCGGTGGTGACCCTTGTGAGCCTGTTGTGGCCACGCTCTGGCTCTGAAATTGCTTGTAAGAAGCTCCTGCAGATGAGCACCCGAGGCTGGGCACCGAGCTCCCAAACGCTACATAGTTGGAGAGGTGCTGAAACTCCGTCCGGTCAGCCGCCTCCATTGCCATGCGTCTTCGCTCGTCAATGCCCTCGGTCTGTAAGCTCCGAGGAGAGTCGGTGCTGTCCCTGCCAACGTTCGGGCTGATCAAACTTGTGCTCCCAGCCGCGGCAGGTGTGTCGGCGCCAACGACAGGGACAGGGAGAGGGACCGGCACCGGGGGCACTGGAAGGCTGGTCTGTGTCAGCGTCGACGACGACAACATTGGCAAGGCTACTGGAATTGGCACCGGGATTGGTGCTGGGACGGGCACCGGAGCTGCAACCGCCATCGGAGGCTGATGCGCCACGTTTGCGTGGCCCTCACTGGGCCGGTCACCACCGCCAGAACTCTCTGGCTCCGATGATGAGGAGGCAGAGGAGCCACCCTCAAAGCTGTCATCTTCGTAGTCGCTCATCGGCCCAAACTTGAACTCTTCAGTTCTATGCGTGTATGTGTCACGATCCACGCAGCATTTAGTGCATTATAAATAGAAAAAGGGGGAGCAAAAGGCAGTATTGCGCAAATAATGTATATATTGTGAGAGCTGTGTATCCCATCCTCTTGTTGAATTGCATGGAAGCAGCAGCAGTGAATCTGTCAGAGCCCCCACCCTCGCCCCTCCCCGTGAGGGATGGCTTCTGTGCACGAAGCACACGTTAGAAATAGTAGCAACACATAATAGTAACAGAGGAGTAAGGCCCCTGAGCGTCTCCTCTCACCTTGACAGCGGCACGCCCCGGTGGGCGCCAAGACTCCAATCCAATCTACTTCACCAATCGTACCCCCCTCGACAGTTGGAGCACAGCAGCAACGAACCTGTCAATGACATCGCTCACTGTCATGCCAACATCGGACGCATGGTACACAGCAGTAATCCAGAAATTGGCAGGAGGCGGTGGCAGCGCTACCGTGCCAGCCTCGTGGTCGTCAATGGACACAGTCAGCGGCTGTACCGCCCGCGCACCGTACACGTCACAGAGCGCCGCCCAATAGTGCGGTGAGCGCTCCAGCAGCGCCGCATCGCACCCCGACTGCTCCGCGCCAGCGTCAACATCGGCCAGACTCACGACATCATCACCGCGGCGTGCAGCAGTGTCTCGCTCGTCCTCCTCCTCGCTGGTGGGGAAGCTGTCCCTGTCGCTGGAGTAACACGAGCCAAAGGAACTGCCAGTGTACGCGTCGCTTGAGCTGTCGTCATCACTGTTCGAAGTGTATGAATATGACGAGGACGAAGACGAGGACGAGGACGAGGCCACATCCCTTGGACGCTTCGCCGCAGTAAAGGTTCCGCCGCCGCCGCCCCGCCGTTGGCTTGTCGGAGGTGTGAGTTCTCGTGTTTGGGCCTCCACGGCGCAGTGCTCCTGCAGCCGCTCCACGTACAGCAACCGGACGAGGCCCTCACAGGCAAAGCGCAGTAGCCGGCGCTGCAGCGGCGTATCGGATGCGCGCTCGTGCAGCAATTCACTCGCGTATCGGATACCCTCCTGATGCGCAGAGAACTGAAGCGCCAGGACAATCAACATGAGAGGCATCGAGGTGTGTGAGCTCAGCGCGCAGGGTTCCACGAGATCCTTGAAGCACTGAGCGAGCGACTCCCTCAGACGCTTGCGTACACCCTTCGCCCAGAGAGAGCACGAGTTCGCCAACAGCGCTCTCCGAAGCTCACTCCATTTGTCCCCGTTGCCAGTGCCAGCCTGGATCCCGAGTAGCTCCACCTGCTTTTGGGGAAACTCCGCTAACATCACCTCGACACCCTCCCTCACGCAGTCTGCGACGAACCCGCAAACCGGTGCTGGGGTGCACTTCAGGTCTAGCAGCACTGCCAGCACGGAGGACGGTGGTGAGAGCTTGGGGGGCAGTGCACCGGGAATGGGTGAGAAGGAGGGAGCAAAGCTACGTGTGATGGAGAAGCGGTCGAGCAGAGTGCACACGTACGACAGTTGGAAAAGGAGAGCATGCTGGTGCCGCCCCGCTGCATCCCGGAATTCAAACTCGACGTTGTAATGGCACTTTTCACAGTCAAAAACCGTATCGCTGTCACGTGCGAGGAACGTGCCGCGACAGCGTGGGCAGGTGTAGAGGCGTCGCTGACCCTGATGGGCCCTCAGGTCCAGTGCCTCCGCCACCTCAGTCAGCTGTATGAATCCACTCTCCAGACGTGCCGCTGCCTCGTACGCCTTCCGCATGCGGGCCTCCTCTGCTGGGATGTCGATCGCCACTGATGGGAGAGTAAAGCCTGTGTACGCTGGCCAGAGCTCGTTCAGGCACGTCTCGAGCGCCCGGTGAGCCGCCTCATGCTGGAGAGCGACACCCTCATCAGAGCTACCGCTCTGCTCCAGTCCCCCAGTTTCCAAGGCACCGAGTAGCTGTGCGATGGTCTCGTAACTCCCTGCGGGGGCGTTGCTCCTATCGAAAGCAAGCGCAAAGCCACTCATCACGCAGTGCGGCACAAACAGTCGCGTGCACCCCATCTCTGTGCATATGTACGTCTGCTCCACCTCACTGACGCTCTGAAAGAGCTCTTGTGGGTTGAACAGGAGAGTTTCTTCGAGAACACTGAGCCCGCGCGGGTCGCGCTGCTTGTGGCGCGCGCTGAGAGGGATGCGACTGCTGAGTAGCGCCCGCATTTGCTGGTACCGTACGTCTGAGAGAACCTGCCTGTAGAGAGTACGCACGCCGTGCTGATATGCTGCAAGGACAACCTCCGCAAGAAACGCCGGCACCACTCGTGAGCCGTCGGGATCTGTGGTGACTGGCGCTGACGTGAGTGGGTGCGCAGCATCTGAAGGATCGTTGTGCACGACGGCGTTGAGGGCCAAGCGCAGGCGAGTGTCCGTTTCCCGCACCACCGCGGCTGTGTCCCCATCGCTTCCCTCCAGCAACTCCAACTGATGGAATTCCTCCAGGCGCTGAATGGCATGGAGGATGAGGTGGTTGGCGGTGTGGTGTGCAATGTCGACCAACGCCGCTTCGCACCGATCAAGCAGCGACGCTGTCGTGGGGCCGCTGTGATGACTGCCACGCCTGGTGAGCGCCGGGATAAGCAGTGAGTCGGGTGTGCGGGGGTTCCGCATCTTTTCCATCCCCTCGAAGCGCTTACCAATGGCCTCGATCGCATCCTGTGCGCTGTCCCGAAGCAGGAAGGAGCACGCCACCATCGCACGCATGCGGGGGGTGAGGAAGGGGTGTAGGCGCAGTACCTCTGCGGCGGGCGGACACTCACTCTCGCAGCGCTGCAGCAGAGCCTCCGCTGACTGCCCCTCGCTCGCAGTCACCGCGCCGGTGATACGCAGCCTGCATGGGTAGTGGAAGTAGCTCTCCTTTGTGTGCCGCTCCAGCCGCGTGGGGTCCGACACATCAACGATCTTCCGATGCATCCAAGACTTCTGCAGCGCGTATGCGAAGACGACGTGCTCGGATGTGCCGAAGGTGGCCAGTCTGTACACCGTCACGGGTCTGCGCTGGCCGAAGCGGTAAACACGGTAGGTCGCCTGGGTGTCATCAGCTGGGTTCCAACTCACATCCATGAGAATGCTGTGGTTCGCCTCGGTCAGCTTGATCCCAACGCCCCCCGCACGCACAGAGCAGAGGAGCACGCAGCAGTCGGGGTTCTTGTTGAGCTCATCGACACAGTGGCGGCGTTCGGCGCTGGAGGAGCTTCCCCACAGAATGTTTGCATGAATGCCGAGCTGCTGCTGCAGTACGGATGCCAGGAGTAGGAGATGGCTGCGATAGAGTGAGAAGACCACAACCTTCTCGCCAAGGACGCGCACAATGTGAGACACCAGCAGCACACTAAAGTGGAGCTTCGGGGAAAGGCTCAAGTCGACCTTCCGCGCCGCTGAAGCAGTAAGTGCCTTCTCAAAGGCCTCGTCAGCCTCGTCATCCCCCGAATCCATTGTGCTATTATGAGCAGTGGCAACCAACTGTGCGGATGGTGCACCTGGCCCAGCATCCGCCGTGGTAGCGATGTCGCTGTCGCGGTACGCGGATAAGCATGGATGACAGGAAATGTGCGAGGCCTCGTGATGCAGGCAGAGTGCGTAGCCGCTGCGCTCGCTGTCACTGAAGTGCTTGCGGTAGTGCACCAGCATGCGCCGGTACAGCTCCTGCTGTGCCGCTGAGAGATCAAAAAAGAACACAAACTCCCGGCGAGGTGGCAGCATTGCCTCCAACACCTCCGCGCCGCAGTGGTGCACCGTCTGGGCAAAGAACTTGCGCAGCGATGCCACGCACTTTTGCATCTCCACAAAGTGCTGGTAGCTGGAGTCGACGCACTGGCCGCGCTCAATCGGGGTGATGAAGTACTTCTGGAACTGCTGCGTGTCCAGCTGACAGCCCGTCACGACAGACTGCATGACGTTGTACTCACTCAGGTGGTTCTGCAGAGGCGTACCAGTCAGCGCAATCCGTAGCTGCGTGTAGCGCAGGCACTGGAAGAGCACCTGCACCAGCTTCGATGTGACGCGGCGCAGGCGATGCGCCTCATCGAGGACAACCACGTCAGCGCTCTCAAGGATCTCGCTCATGCTCACCTTCGCCGATCGTGGAAGCGGCTGGCGTATGCGATCAATGAGCGAATGGACCTGAGGATAGGTGCCACTGTTCCTACTGGCGCCAGTGGTGCCCTTCTGGAAATCTGCTTGCTGGACACGACTCATAAACTCTTCGTAACCCATCAGCAATAGCCCTCCGTGCGTGTAGTACGCCAGCATTACCTCCTGCGCCGCCTTTAACGATGAGCACGCGCTGGGGACGTGCACTGGCAGCGAGACCCGGCCAAACACCTCCGGGGTCATCCACTCCGCGATTGTAGTTTGCCAGTGAGCCACACAGCTGCGCGGGCAGATAAGCAGCGCGCGAATGTGTAGACAGGACGGGGCCGCACTCGGAGACTTGAGTGCGCGCAGCAGAAGGTGTGCCTGCAGCAACAGCAGGAAGCAGAGTGTCGTGAGGGTTTTCCCGAGGCCCATGGAATGGCCGATAATGCAGCCATGCACCTCCTCATAGAATATACGGCGCTGTTCCACTGTAGCGGACTGCGAAGCAGCCGCCACGCGCATGAGGCCGTCGTCCACGAGCTTGCGCCACATGAAGTGCAGCGCAGACACCTGATGATCCCGGAGCACCGGGACCAACGATGGTGGTAGCTCCAGGCTGGACGACATTAGAATCGTCACACCTTCTACGGTCTTCTCTGCTCTCTATATATATATGACCGCGTAGTTCTTTAGTTCACTAGCCGTGAACTGTTTCACTCCCTTTTTATCCCTTTTCCTTTTGTGGGGTTTTTTACGTGTGCAACCGCAACAACAGGCTGCCACAGCACGGAGCCTTCCTCGCAGTACTGAGAGACCGCTCCCCCAAATGCGTCTGTGCTTGAATGAAAGCAAGTTGGTGTGAATACGATAGGACATGAAGGTCTGGTGAAGGGAAGTGCAAAAGAAGAAGCAGGTGCGCACCTATGCGGCCCACTCCTTTTATGAGGTCACAGAGACTCAGTGAGACTCTCATATCTGCCACCGATCCGACGGCAGATATCCTCATCGAGAAGGTAACGGTCCCTGGTGTTGAATAATACGCACAGAAATACTCAATATAGTATCGACTGCCCATTTACTACAGAGCAGCGGTCATAGATCTATTCAACCCCATCTCTACCGCTCCCTCCCCCCCCCAATGCCACCACAGTCACAGAGCACACACACATACAGTGCGAAGCAGGAGGGGAACACTTCGATCGCTCAGTCAGTGTGGAAGCGATCACGCCTACGGGCCTGCGCAAGGGACGCACGAATTCGATCGCCGTAGCGTTGCTTAATGTAATAAAAACCCCCAACGAGAACGATCATTGGCAAGCTCATCGTAATGACAGATGCAATGTACGCGAGCACTGCTGGAATGAAGTCTGAGAATGTGGAACAATACGAGTAGACACTTCTGGGTGCCACCCACAGCGCGTAGTAGAGGATTGCGAAGGGATACATGAGCACGTAGCCAACAAACCACTGCGTAATGAACCCCACAATCACATCAGTCAGGGACTCCGCCTCGTGGAGGTTAAAGAGGGAAGAATACCAGGCGTTGTCGTAGCTGAGCTTCTGCAGAGTGGAAATTGAGCTGGCTATGTACTCTTTCTGCTCTTGAGCGAAATGTGTAGAGACCACTCCATATAATGGCTTCAGCTTCGCCAGCATCTTGTCCTCCTCCTCCCTCACACCTCTCACCTCCATCAACGCCTTGGCATACTTGACATCAAGCTGGTGAATGATAGCTCGGTCCTTAGCGGAGGTGAACAGGATGCCCTCCCTCTTCCTCGCTTTCTCAAGAGCGGCCTGTGCGTTATATAGCTTGCCAAGTGCCTTGTGTAGTTTCTGTTGGCGAAACACAGCAACCTCGTGCTCAAGCAGGATGATCTGCTGCTCCCTGCTCCCTCGAGAAACCTCGCGAATGTCGCCAGCTGCCAGAGAGCTAGAGCACACCACCAGTAACAGGGCGATGAGAGCAATAGTGCGGATGATGCGTGCACACTGGCGATGGTGCTTATGCGACATCTCAATCCCTCGTGATAAATAGTAGTAGGCGAAATAAATGTAGGCTGCAAGTAGTATATATATAATGGTCCCTTTGTTATTCAACGTATGTGTTCGTAGGAGCACGTCAATCAGAATGCACAGGGACTCCTTTTTATTATTAGTCGTCTTTCTCTCTTGCAAGTCACTTTGCGATCTTAGGAGTGAAGGACAATGTGAGAAAGAGAGTAGGTGGACATCTACAGTGGTGAAGATTTTAAAGAATACGGAATGATACGCCGGCCAAGACTTGCGGATGCGTTCCAGACTTGGCTGTTTGAAGAGAAAAGAAATGGTTCCCATGGCGTGTTCACACATATTACGCTCATCACGTAGTGTAATGAAAACAACACAAAAAAACGAACCGCAACGACGACAAACTGCAATGCCCTCGCGATCATCAGAGCCGACCATCACTTCATAAGCCTTCCCTTCTTTTGCTGTGGTATGCTTTCTGTTATGTATTTTGGTATTACTACCTTCCTTACCATCTCTCTCTCTACTGCTCATTTCCTTTTTCCCACAGGTCTCTCGCTGGTTCGTTGGCGCTGATTTTTTTCTCTTTCGCCTCCTCTTCTGTTTGTATTTTTGCCTTGATGGCGGATGCACTGATCAGGTGGGTTTTGCGTCCTGTGCGGCCGGGGCCACCACTCTACTTCTGGGAGGTCACCTTCGTCCATAGTGCTTTGAGAAACTCGCTGTACGAGGGGAGGACTTTGACCACGTCCTCCGTCATGCACCGCGTCATGGTCGGCTCGAAGACGGAGCCACCCGCTGGACACTCCACCAGCTCCGCCTGGAAAGCGGGCCCAGTCAGACGCTTGTGTTGCTCGATCAGGGCCACTGTGCGCCCCCGCAGCCCCTCGAACTCCTCGGCACTGATCTCCAGTGCCTCCTCTGGGGCCCCACCCAACACGTCAGGCGCGGACTGCAACCCAAGTCGGCGGAGCACAGCCGGACTGATAGTTTTACCGTACCAGAGCACAAGCGCAACGCCAGTGTTCACTAGGAAGATGCCCTCTGACGAGAAGTAAGACTGGGCAGAGTACATGGGCGTGGGGAGCTGCGCGACAGGAACCCGCGGCGAGTACACCTGGTAGCACCACCCGAGAAAGAAGCCCAGCATCGCCTCCGGCGGCGACGACATTGTCTGCGCCATCGCCACGACGCGCTCGTCTGGCGGGATCGGACGCACTGTGGCGGCGCCGGTGGCTGGGTAGCGAAAGAAGCCGCTCAGGATCTGTGGGAGAAACCTGAGGCTTTCCGGCAGCAGCAGGTGCCCCGCTGGGAGGTTCGCATTCTGGCTGCCAATCTGCTTGGAGACCGTCTTGAGAAAGTTGACCACCTTGTCTGTGATCTTCTGTTGCGCCTGTGGGAATGGTCCGTTCACAGCAAGGTCCACGCACATTTTTGAGAGGAAGCACGCCATGCCAATGGAGTTGGCAGAGTTGATGACACGCCCAACGGAGGTAGAGATGGGGATCTGCATGGTGTGAACACGGATGCGTCGCTCGCGGGCGCGTGTGGTGTATACCACCGCAAACTGCACGTACCCGAAGGTACCCTTGAAATTCGGCGTCACCTTCAGCTCCACAGAGTACGACGAATCCTCATCAGCAATTGGCAACGCGAGGAGGTCCGGCTCCCGCACGTGGCAGTGGCCGTAGAAATTGGGCACAATCAAACCGTTGGAGGTGCGCACCCGAAGCACGCTGTCAAAGGCGGTGAAGCGCAGAAGCATATGTCGGATCTGTGCTCTCATGCTGTCCATCGTCTGCGGGGTAGCGCGGTGGATCGACCCCGAGGTGAGACGGGCGAGTGGTGCAATTGTAGTCAAGTCAAGGTCTGTTGTTCCACCCGCAATCAAATCAACAGAGATGGAACTATTCGAGCACACAAGCGCCCGCTGCTTGTACCAGTCGTTGGCGCTCGCACACATGGTGTACTCCTTTGGCAGGTTTGTCAGCTTCGCGATATCAAATCGGTGCTTCAGCTTCCCCTCCCCAAGTGAGGGGATGGAGCACACACTTGCAATGATCTTGCCGCCATTGTTCTCCAGCATCGAGATGGACGCCGCCAGAGCAGGTCCAAAGGCACAGCCAACCTCCTTTGTTGTGGCAAACAGTCCCGGGAGTTTGCTCAGTAGATCCCGCAGCAGACGGTAGGACTCCTTGATTGGCACGATAAGCTCGCTAATGGAGCACGGTAGTTCCAGAGGATCCAGCTTAAAGCTATCGTTCACGTTGCACAAGTCATTCACAGTATCTGGCGCCGCGATCACGCGCGGGGCACCGAGTGAGGACGATAAATTAAAAAAGTACACAGTTGCGTCAAAGCCGACGACACCCATATGCATCACGTCATCGTCTTTCATACTCTCCAACGCCTCCAGCGCCCCCTCGCACATCTTCCCGAGGAGCCCAGAGGCCACCGCTGGGTAAGAGCAGTCTAACATCAGCAACATAATGGGTCGCTTCGGCGGGCGGCGCAGAAACTCCTGCGTAGGGTAGTAATCCACACTGCAGTGAAGCAGCTCCGGTCGGTTCATGAGATCTTGGCGGAGAGAGTACTGCGGATCCAGTGGGCACATGTAGTCGTTCGACGTCTCGTTCATCTGGCGGCACAGGATGCACTGCCATCGTCGCCCGCCATCGGCGAAGGAGGTGAATGGGTTGATGTAGCCGGTGCACTTGCGGCAGCGAATCATGCGGTTACCAAAGGTGGCTGGATCCACCTCTGGCAGCTTCACCTCTGCGAAGGGGCGGAGATTAATGCCTGTCGGCAGGTGTAGTGAGTCTGCGATCTCTGGGGTGCCTGGAAAGACGCCGAAGGTGGGCCGCAGAGAAATCGGTCTCGCTGGCGTGATGTACGTGGCGGCGGGTGGCAGTTTCTCCAAGTCTGCCTCTATGTCCTGTGGGAGGAGACGCGGAACGGAGTGGTGCTCTAGCAAGCGGGCGCGATTGGAGGAGACGGTGAGCGAGACCGCGCACACACGGATCGAGTCCGCATTGCTTTCCATCACACCTTGTGATAGAGGCATTAATGCGTAACCACTCGGCGGACTTACACCCTGTGGCTGCAGTGGCGACTCATGCTGGTTCGTGTACGCGGCCTGCTGACTCCCGTAAAATTGGTTTTGTCCCTGTGGTTGCGGTGCATACGGCTGCTGCTGAGGTGCATACGGCTGCTGCTGAGGTGCATACCCGCCCGGCTGAGCCTCATATGGCTGCGCTGGTTGGTAGGGTGGGTATGCGGCCGGCTGCCCCCCATACATTTGCTGGCCCTGTGGCTGTGGCGCGTAGGGCTGCTGCTGGGCCGGTGGCTGTGCATACATTGGATGCGATGTCTGTGGTGGTGGGTATCCACCGCCGCCCACGTGCGGGCTGGCCGTCGACAGTACGTTGGGATCTTCGAAATGGTGGTTAATATGCACCGGTGGCTGCTCCCTCGTTGCTGCCGTCTGCGCACCGGTTCGGGCGGTATGCATCTGCGCATACATTTGGGTTGAAACTGGGAACGCCATAGGTTACGAGCTGCAGAAATCCACAGTTATCACACTAGATGGAGAACCAATAAGAGTGAACAAAGGGGAAAAACGAATGGGGCTGACCAGGCGTTAAGTGAAGAACTGGCTGAGCCGATTGTGTGTTACTCGTCACGGCAGCGACGGTGGCACTTTGAGCCCTACAGTGTTCCTTGTAGCTTGAGAGAGATAGAGGTCACAGTGAAGAGGAGAGGAAATGGTGTGAGTGCGCCTGCGCTAGAGGAGAGGTGGGGGGAGAGGAGGGAGATGTTGCACATGCCTCAAGAGATGGTCTCGCGTGTCCAAAGAATATTGAGTAATACGAACATCATTTTAGTGTGGTGATTGGTCTCTGCAAGTACGCGCAAATGTTTGTGTGTGACCAGTAAACTGTGGGGCTCTGGTTGATGGAAAGGAGAGAAAGGACGATAGTGCACTGTGACATTCACAGCCGCACATACTCACTGCCTCCTCTGCGTTTTGCCAAACGGGTTCTGCTGCTCCTTACCTTGAAGTTTGCGAACTGTACCGAGTGGCTGCCCGAGGGGACGCGCCTTCGCCTGCCTCGCCGCGCCACTGCGCAGCTGCTCAACAGTGAAGCTCCCCGCTGCTGCCGGGCGCACCAGTCCCATCTTGCGATAGAATGGCGCTAGAATGTAAGCAAAAAATGGGTAGCGAATGTACACTGAGAGGTCATACAGGACCAGGAAGAAGAGCAGCTGTCCTGCCAGCACCACGTACCACTCAGAGAACTCCCACATCTTCTGGTACTTCTCCTGCGTGACAATACCGGTAGGCACGAGTAGGTAATACGTGGGCTGCAGCTTCCCAGAGACCAACAACCCAAAAACCGGCACCAGCAGCAGCAAAGTGAAGCCCGCCTTGGCGTAGCGAAAAGAGGGGTGCAGCTCCTGTGTGATGAGGCCGTCCACCTCTATGGCTAAGTAGTCGATCGGTCGCCGACGCGTCAGGAAACGCGTGACCACACTTTCCTTGTGCTCGAGCTCCTTCATCTCACTGCGGGTCTGGGCCAACACCTCGGACCCAAGCTTGGTGCGGCCAAGCTTCTCTAGAAGTAACCGCCGAGATGTGAATCGCAGCATCGTTCCACCAGCCAGTATATGTATGTGTGTATGTGTGTGTATGTAAATCCGTATGTAGAGCAGACCGATGTAGATTTGCCTTCTATGTAGACCCTCCAGCTCGTACACGACAAGTTGCAGTATAGTTGATTGCGTGTGGGGTCGATTTGTGTACGGCAAATGGGGGGGAGGAGGTGAGTGTGAGTCCACAAGGTTGGTCGCTATTATGCAGAGAAGGGATGGGATGGAGAAACGCTGCCTCTTCTGTCCGCAACACAGTGTAGAGAGAGAGCAACCACAGGAGATTTCGCCTTCTCATTTCATCCCGTACGCCCCAGGACACGCTGTCGAGGAACATACAGCGAGAGTCCCGCAGTATCGCATACATACATGCACACAAGCCTCCCCTTCCCCTCGCTTTGTTGCAGCTGCATCCGGTACGTGAGGACTACATCATGTGCACTTGTCTGTGTTAACCGCTCGTTTGTCTCTTCTCTTATTTGCTAGGATACGCCAATGTAAGTGTGTGGTGTGCTCACGCATTAAACGACGAGTTATTACTCTTGAAAAAAAGGGAGGCCAGCTGTATATCACCCTGATAATCTCAGCACTCACACTCCCCACATACTCACACACACTGTTAACTAAAAGAATGCCCATCCACACATGTACGCACAGGGACGAAAAGCAGACCACCACATTCAATGGAGTGGTAGCAGACCACAAGTCTGACGAATGACCTCTCAGCAAGGGTGGCTGGAGAGAGAGCGAGAGTGAGGCGGAGCACGGACGATGCGGGATCAGTGTTTCTTCTTCTTCCGCTCACCGCTCTTCCTCTTCTCCTCGCGGCGGTCCCGCTTCGCCTCCTTCACGGCCTTTCGATTCGCCTTACGTTCCTCCTTACTCATATCAGCAAGGGTCCGCTGCGCCACCGCCGGCACCTTCTTCTGCCTTTCCTGCGATGCCTCGTCGTCGCCGCTGCTGCCCGCGCCTTCCTCAGCATAGTCCTCCTCCTCGTCATCATCATCACAGCTGCCATCACCGTCGTCCAAATGTACTGCCCCTTCGCCGTTGCCACCGTCGTGAGCGGTGTCACGTGCGGCCGGTGCCAACATCTCTGCTACGAAAGCGGCCACATCCGCGTTGGGTGCCCTCTGGTCAGAGATCTCGTTTAGTGTGCGGGGAACGGCAACGTTTAGAAACACCTGCTCGTCGATCTTTGCCTGCTCGGCATCCTCAGCAGTGGTGTTTCCCTTCCCGGCGTCCTCTTCTCGCATCTCGCGGAGTCTCTGCATGAGCTCGTCGAGGTTGTCGGGACCGTGACTGCGCTGCCACCCCCTCGGCGCGTCAGGCGCCGTAATGAAGTGGTACAGACTCTGCAGAGAGAAGAGCGGGAAAAGTCCTTGAGAGCGGAAGAAGGAGTTGACGTTAACAATGTCACGCCGCAGAAAGTCCATGGCGCGGGGGTGGTCGCCCTCAACAGACTGAGACACGTCAATCACAATGACACGGCCCTTGTAGAGTAGCAAGTTGTACTCCGACAGGTCCCCGTGGATGAGACGGCAACGACGGAGCATCTTGCGCATCGTGCAGCACAAGTCCAAATAGCACTGGTCAAGTGCCGCCTTGGAGGGAAAGCGGACATCCTTCAGCCTCGGCGCTGGCCACCCGTCCTCACCTAAGAACTCCATGATCAGCACGTGCTGTCGCAGCAGCTTTACCGCCGGGGCTAGCACGCCGCCCTCCTGCAAGCGAATCAGATTGCGCGCCTCCTTCTCCGCCCACGTCCGCACCATCTTTCGGGGATTGCTCTTGCAGTAACGCTGGAAGCGAAATTCCCCGGAGACATACTGGTCTCGGTCCTTAAAGACGAGGATGGACGTTTTATAAATCTTCAGGGCTGCGGGGCTGCCATCACCTGACACCGCGAAGTATACGTTGGCCTCCTTGCCGGTGGAGACGCAGCCATTGATCTCCTTCAGAATGCCGTTGTTTACAAGTTTGTACAGGATCAGGCGTGTTCTCGGATCCATCACGTTCTCAACCGTTGCACGCTCGGAGCGGTCAAGGTTCTTGCTGGCATGATTAGATGCAAGACGACCGGTCATCGTCATGTCACGAAGCTCATTGAGTACGCGCTGATTCATTTGTGCACCGCCACTGGCGCCCCCACCTGAGCCGGAGTGGCCCTCGTAGTAGTCCTCGACGCGGATACGGCTCAGCACCCTGGCGTCAACATTCTTGTGCTGTGCTGGCTGAAACTTTGCTAGAGACGTGGGCCCTTTTTGCGAGTTGGCACCCGCCGTCGCGCCAGCAGGGGATCCGCTCACGACCACAGCTGCTGGATTGCCGCTCTTCACGCTCTGCACGACATCGAAATAGGCATCGTAGTCTTCGCTGTCGCCGTCCGAGTCCAGGTCCTTTAGCGTGCTGCCGGGAACCATGTACTGAAGCAGCTCCTCATCGGAATGCTGCTTCTGCATTCGCTCAGCGTGTGCGAGTGCGCCAATGAATACACTTATAGAACTGTCGGAAATATGCCCTGCGTATGAAAGGGGAAGGTGCAGAACAAAAAAGGTCCGAACTCTGTGAATGTGGAAAAAAAACTGCTGCAAAAGAAGAGGAGAGAAGGGAGTGAACGTGATGGCAGCAGTGGAAGCACAGGTGCCGAGCAACTTCCGAGTGCAGAGGGAGTTCTGTCACCTTCCCCCCCCCCCTCCCCCACACACGCACACCTCCCTGCGCTGTAGCACAGCTCACACAGTGTAATGCAATGATGACATAGTTCAAGGTGGGGTGGAGGCAACGATTCATGTGTGCTTAGTGCTAGAGGACGCGCTTCCCGAGCGCCAACATATCCAGCTGCCTCCGCCGCTCAGTGGCATCCCAGTCCTCAGCACCTGCCCAGGTATAGTGAGGCAGCAATCCGGTGAAGGAGGTACCACCGGTGCCGGGCTGGACAAGGCTCGCCTCTGCTGCGAGCATCCCTGACGCATTTGCTTTCATGTGGGAAGCATAGTGTTTGGTGTCCCCGCACAGTGAGGCGTCTACGATGTGTGTGTTGAGCAAGCGAAACATGTCCGTGAGGACTTGCTGCTTGACGCTATAGTCCAGCTCAGTCTCACAAAAAAGGGACGGCGAGTGGTTGACCTCCATCAGTACCGGCTCTAGTGTCTCTCCACGGAGCATAATATCAAACCCCAGTAGCTCGAAGCAGTTGCGGGCATCCTCGCGATGGCCTCGTGCGGCACCCGCACCGATCAACTCGCGGCGCAGCCCCTCCAAGCCGGAGATCACCGTGAGTACTATGCACTCGTCGATACGGCGACGGACGTTCATCCAGGATTGCTCCCCTGCCTGAGCAGCGCGCTCATCCCTCGGCAAGGAATCCACAAAGCGCCGCATAAAAAAGAAGTCCCTCTTGTTTCCGGTACACACGTCACCGCCCTCGCCACTGCTGGGCCCATCCCCGTCGTCGACATCGCAGCGTTCACTGTGTGTGCCGTCTACGCGAAAGTCGGGTGCTGTTTTGTTGACCGCATAGTTTGTCAGGTGCACACTGGCGTGAGAGCGGTTGTGTTCCGTTGGCTCCTCGTAGGTCCTCGCACACAATCGTACCAGCCCGCGCTCGTGTACGTACAGCTGAGTCCCATCCAGTGCATCACCCCTGCAGTGTCCACCGCCACTCGTGCTGAGTGTTGGGGAAATGGCGGTGAGCAGCACGTAGAGGCGGAGGTCAAACTTCTTTCCCTCTATCAGAAGAGGTCGCGCCACGTATTCCTGCACGAGACACTCCCCCTCCTTGCTGCGCTCCTCAACTGTCAGGTCGTCAGCGGGGGTGCGGGTCAGACGTATACCGCGGCCCTGACAGCCCTTGTTTGGCTTAATGATGAAGAACGTGCCGCCGCTCCGCACCGGCTCGCTCTCACTGTACGTCACTAAAGATGAAAAGTCTGCACTGGAGGAGAAGCTGCGTGGTACAAAGCCTCGGATTGTGTTACAGAGCAGCGACTCCGCAGGCCCTGCCTCGGCCAGTCGCTGGATGCGCATGAGACGCCGGAAGAGGGTCGCCTTGCGGCCAATCAGATCCATGCCGCAGTAGTGGTTCAGTCGCTGATGTGGGCGGAGTGCTGCCACACGGGCGCGCGTGACACTCTTGTCCACCCAGAGTACTTGCGGGGTGGTCTTGGGATCGTAGCGCTGCGGCTGCTCAACCAGGGAAGAGGGGCGCCGTGACGGGAGCAGCGCTCCGTGGAACTCCAGCGGTAAGTCTGCCCGCTCCTCCTCCTCGCGCACCCACCCTACTGCCTCCGCTGCTGTGCGTACAACGTGGTAGCGGGTGTTGCTGCAGTTGAGGATGACCAACTTGCGACCACGTGAGTCATCTGAGGTTGGCTCGTGCATTTGTGATCATGTACCCACTCCAGCGCGGCGGGGGGGTGAGAAGAGACGGGGGTGAAGA
>JAODGE020029763.1:0-12386 GCA_027574965.2 Ecitophya simulans
ACAAAGCAAATTTACTGGGGCCACCACTACTTTTGTACTTTATTATATATAAATTATAATGGCATAAAACTGGTCTAGAATTCTACTTCTTTTTAGTCAATACTACACGGCAATTAACCTCGAAAAAGTTGATTAACAATATTAGTTTATATATCGACTATATACTTTATCCTGTTGTGGGCGCTGTTCTCAAATACATAGATATTATTATAGGGTCATTACTAAATTTACATGTTAACCACGTATGCCTACATTAGCTTCTAAATCTTTCCGAGTATAAATTAGCCCGAGATTGGATTGAGTACCACTTTGCCAAACTGGAATCAAGTTTTAATCGGGTTTACCAATAATTTCGCAAATTTTGCAACAAACGAAGAAAGCATGCCGAAGTACACGTACCCTTGCTCTCGCGAAAAGTGAATACGTATCCCGTAGAAACTAGCAAGTTTATCCACAATTATGCAAAATACTTGCAGGCTTGTTGGACTCCTCGGCTTTCCACTACCTACCTACGTTTGTTACAATTCTGCCCAGCCCTCCTATATCAACTCATACATATTTACGCGGCCGGGTCGCGAGTCACATGTTGCAAGGATATAAACTAGCCGTAGATAGGGGGAATGTATGCTCATTTGTCGGAAACTCAATATCCAACATATAATCTGCTCGAATCTTTCCACTCGTGCCTCCACTCGCTTCGGCTGGAAGGGTGGACGGGCGCACGATGTGGACGCGCAGATAGGTGTGATATTTTATTCCCGTCCAATTGCGGTCCGGCGATCCCGTTGCGAAAGGGTCAAACACGCAAATGTAAAAGCGTCGTGTCCGAGAGTGTCTGGCGTCGCGTATTGTGGACGTTCGCGAAGATGGAGCGCGATCGAATAATCTTACGTCCTTTAAGTCTTTTATATTTTTTCTTGTTCGGCATATGCCCGCTGTCCGCCAGCGATTTTCTTCTCGGACCTGAATGCGGCGAACGTGCACGCTTACTCATGCATGCATCGCGCCTCTCGACAAAGGACCAAACTGGAAATAAAATGCTGAAGGCTACGTGTAACTGAATGGCATTGTACGTTGGCGCCTTGATGCGCGCGTGGCTTGTTCGCGTATGAAAAGAGGGTGTGCTATCGATTTTGACAATAATGCACTTATACATCTATTCCTCCTTCTATTCATCTGTTTATGCGCCGCGCGGATTTCTGTTGGCCTGTTAGATGGAGGTCAGGCGAAGCACAAATGTGCAGAATGGAAGAAATTGAGTTTCTATATACTTGGAATATGTTTGCATTCATAGTTATCCTGTGAATAATATCACATGCATCTCGCTCAACAAAAGCATAATGTGTGTTTTTATTGATTTTCCCAATAAGTGGAAGCTAAAGTAACTAACAACCAATATCTGATTGTCTCATTAGAAGCTTCTTTTTCTAACGAAACAGGAACGAATGTTTGATTTGTAATTTGTACATATTATATTTGAATGAATAATAGTTCTGACAATATTTCTAATGACGAAATATTCAGAGTATTAATTGATAACATAAAACTCGGGTGTTAATGTGTAGTTGCAAATGAAAACGGGAAAACTGTAATTAATTTCTGCCAAAACTTTGTAATTTTGAATTACGAAATAATGCAGCAATTAAATTTGTGTTTGCTTTAATTGTAGTTTGAAACAGAATCAAGCAAAAACACAAATTCATAATGTACACTGCAGAATTCGAAATCGCCGAAACGACAATTTCGTTACATTGCAATATCATTAATGCATTCAAATCAAAGTGAATCAACGCAGCATGAACGTAGCGCGAAGCACGAAGAAGGCCTCTAGTAATCGGGGCACATAGGCGCTCGTTTGCCTAACGAAATGTATAAAATTCCACGAGGATCGTGTGTGGCCCACCGATATAATCTAAAAATAATTGCCAATAAAAATCCTTGCACGAGCGTCGGGTTTCGACCCGGCCGTTCGTGCCTTGTGCGTGTCGTTCGTTTTCTACGTGTTATGCTGTTGTTCGTTTTTGTTGTTGCGGCTTTGCGCCAGCTCTGGTGGATGCCATATGTGCCGTGCGAAATTGAGAAACGCTTGAAAGGGCGAACGTACCCTCTCGCAACCCTCTCGTACCTATAAATTGGTGCGGGAAAAGAGCAATTGTGCGCGCAAAATCGACCAAAATATAACGACGATATTCGTATTAAGCATGCACACGCCGAGAACAGATTTCTAAAATCGAATTGCAAATGTGCAAATAAATGAAAAATGCACGAAGTCTCCTCGCTTCGGGTGGCGGCGTTCCTCACACCAAATCCATCCCCGTCGTGTATGTCATCGCACAACGTTGTGGTGGAATGCACAAGCACAATTTGGTGACATCGCTTTAGCAAATTCAGCAATTTAATGAAGTAAAATAAATTGGTAGTGATGTGTATCACAGTTGATGTTTGTTTTTAGCCATAAACAGATACAGTTGACTTGGCACAAACTGATAAATACACAATTGATGTGCGGGAGGGTGCCGTGAACGGATGACAAAAACCCATGTGTGCGGTTTAATGACAATCATGGAATTCGGAAAATTCGTCAAGCATTGTTAAAGTCTGGCAACTCGATCTAGTTTCGCCCCGCCTTGGAGCGTGACGGACGACGGAACACGACCGTCCTCGAGTGTGTGCTTCTTCGGCACTTCCATCCATAGTGGCACACATAACAACGCTTAGCTCAGCCCTATTACATAGTTTCCGGAAACCTCGTCTACTTGGAGACACTCTCAAGCCATCCTCCCGTTGCCCCGACGCTCATGCACTCGAACCGCCTAGGAACTGTTAGTTTACACTATCAAATAATGCATTCCGGGCGACTGTATTTAATCTAAATTAAAGTAGACCATATGAAACTTTACGGCGACTATTAGCATTCCGGGCTAATTAATTTCGTTCTGACGACACCTTCCAGCCTCTTTCCGGTAGCGCGGGGAGGCGTTGGGCACGACGCGCGGAATTGCACGATTTTAATTAAGACCATCGAAACGGTACTGGTCGTGTGTGACGACGCATGAGGTCTCGTACCGCGCACAACGCCGAGCCACACCCTTGTTGTATGTATGTATGTATGTTTGATCGGTTGGAGGCGCCAACCCTTGTCGACGCGGGCGAAACACGTTGCGATGATTAACGCGCGCCGCGTCGAATACGATTATTGTTTCAAACCGTTTGCACTTTGTTATCGACGTTTTTCGGCGCGTGTGCACACCGTGGGATGTGCGCGGCCGCGGCGTGCGCACTCAATGTTTCATAAAAGTTTGCGCTTAATGCGCCAACTTGTTAATCCCAGCCGCGGCCGCTGTTCTTTTTCATCTAGTTCGTTACACTAATGCCGACCGTGCGCATGCACGACGCGCCGCGCTAACAAAGTTGTGTAATTCTTTTCGTTCTTCTGTCTGCAGTATTATGCGCAGTGCAGTCCAGCGGGAGCGCGGCCGGCAACTCGCTGGCGGACGGCGGCGGCAATGCCGCGAATGCGGCGCGAGGCCCACATTTCGACATTGCATATTCGAAGAACGTCACGGCGCTGCTGGGCAAGACGGCTTATCTCAATTGTCGAGTGAAAAATTTAGCCAACAGAACGGTAAGCAATTCAGCGCCCCCATCTCGATGTGCGTTGTTCCTTTGGATTTGAACTGCCGCATTAATCCACCTACATATAGCGACCATCGAGGATGCGCCCAGACCCCGATGCATGGTCGCTTGTAAATTCATGATCTCGACGGTGAACATTGCGACCATAGCGCGAGCGGCGTTTTTGTTGGCACTTTTGATTTTATTTAGCATCTAAACACGCAAGCCCGACAAACCTGTTTGCAAACTCAAATATGGACATACTCGTCGGGGTGGACAAAGCTGATTAAAATTAGCACCCCGAAGGTTTTTTTTTTGATCACACCGAAAAGCTCTCTTCGGTTTACATGTTATGCAAATCCATTCAACCCGCAACGATTCGGGATGAGCAAAAACCTGCCGACAGTTTCATTCGAGATACAGGTGGAGCATGTAACTTGATTTCTTTCCGTTATGTCGCATAGCTTTCTTGCATACCTATTGTCACGACTGCAACGTCGTCACTAGTCGATTACGTTTATGGTTTGGTGTACATCGCCAGTGGCCAAGCTTGCTTTTGTGTGACAAGTAAAACCTTTCAGATATCTCTGCAGGTGTCGTGGGTGAGGCACAGGGATGTACACCTATTGACCGTCGGTCGTTACACGTACACTTCGGATCAGCGATTCCGCGCCATCCACCAGCCGCACACAGAAGACTGGATACTACAGATTAAGTACCCGCAGCATCGGGATTCGGGCATCTACGAATGTCAGGTGTCTTCCACACCGCATCTTAGCCATTTTATTCATCTCACTGTTATTGGTAAGTCACCGACTGCATTTATCTTAAATTTCAGCCAATTTGGGAAAATATTCGTTTAGAAAGCGTCAAATACCTACACCAATGTTATTTATAGGTAATTTATTGCATTAAGTTGGATTAAGTAAGAAGCAATGAGCGTTTTATTGTCTAGTAGAGATGAAAAAGTTTAGTAATAGTTTGCATTGGGTACAGTAATAAGCGTTTTTTTTTCTTTCTTAAAACTTTCTAACTTTCTAACTTTCTAACATAAAACAATTTAATCAATTATGTATTCTCTGCTATTGCTAATGGTCTCATACCACCGTTCGAACAATTCGTTGATACATTTTTACCAGAAATTGGCTGACCTAGATTCTAAACAATTGAGAAGCCAATTTTGGAGGTCATTGTGGAATGTTAACACTAAAGATATGGACAATAAAACGTTGATTACTTAGTACTCAATCCAATCCAATCTTTCTATAGCTTTTTAAAATAAAGAAAAACACTTATATCATTTATATTTAACGCTAAAATGTGCTGTTTGTCCGGTATGATAATTACATAAAATATTAACTATAAATAACACTAACTGGGTCAAGCAATGCGCGATAGCAAAATAATACGGACCTGTCGTAATGTAAATTAATGTTATTTTAATTGCGGCGGGTAATAATTTATACGATAATAATAACGAGGCGCATAATAGACGCAAACCTTTCGGATTAGCAAGGGTTGACGCTGGCGGTGGGCGTATTAATTTTTAACATGTTCCCGTCTTAAGCAGAAAACCAGAGCACTTCGAAATTTGATGTCTTCGGGTGCATGCCATCAACAACGCAGCTAAGCAAAGACGATCACCCGTTTTTATGGACAACCCGGAAGGCGCGCGATAAATGCTAGAACAAACGTCAGGTATACGATAACATGCGCAATTTTGACGGACTAAAGCAGCAAAGCGGTGCGTCAAGAAAACGAAACGCCAAAAAACAGTGCGTACGTAAATGCCAGTATATTATCTTATCACATTTACGCTTCGTTGCTGTGGGAAAAAATACATAACTGACTGGCGGTCCGTAATTTCAATAATAAATGGCCACTTTTTTATTGTCATAAAAACGTACCTTATTGACTGCTTTTCTTCAGGGTTAGTCTTGCTTGGTTTTTTCTGTTTTTTGTTGTTACTCCCAGTCTGGCTAATACCATAATGAATTCTTCTTGAAGTTTTAATAGAAAATGTTACGCGCGACGTTTGTCTCCGCCCTAATATTCAACAGCGACGAGATGAAGTAGCTTATAAATTATCTCGCTATTGCTCTCACGCGTTGCGAGCGTACGCACGACAGAGCAAGCAATATGTGACGACAGCGCGACGTCGGCAGATTCGAAGAAAACCTCGCAAACGCAACGAAAGTGGATTCGCGGTCTGGTTCGAACGCCACCGTAATGGAACTGTCCGCGAACGTATAACTTGATTCATTTCGCAATGACACACGACGGGTACGTCGACGAGCGCGGAGCGCTCTTCAGAATGGCGCGACGAAAAACTGTATCTTAATGATTTATTGGTTACCGCGACGCCGCGTTGATACGTGTTACTTTGAGTTTCTCTCGGCGATCGGCAAGCACGAAACGGCGCCCGCGCGCCGAAGCATCGCAGGCGGCAATGGCAATGCACTGCAACAAATGAACTAGACGAAGCAGCACGAAGATTTACACCGACGGCGAGGGAAGTTTCTCAACAAGTTCATGGCCGTATATTGTTCGTGCTCGCTGGATATGAAAGGACATAAGTTAGGAACGCAAGCGGCCGAAAAGAGGCATAATCGGGTTAGGCACCTGAACAATCGTCAGGCACGCGCGGAAAAACGAAATCTTGTAGTTTAAAGTTGAGCCCGAGACAACTCGAGGAATCGGAAGTCCTCTTGAGGACTGTTTGTCGAAAGTTTAATAAACGAAGGGATCAATCGTTCACAGCAATTGAGCGCAATAAATTGTGCCCGTCCGGCATGTGTTCGTATTTATTAGCGGTAATGCGAAAGGGAACATCCAATTATGCGCTGGCTACAGCATTCAAAACGAACAACGCGTGTTTTCGGCGACAAGTCATTTGTTTTTGCACGGGGCAACGCGATGTGATTATAACGCGTTGCTAACAGATAACCGCAATACTTCAATATCTGCGCGCACAAAACACGCCGGCGAAGCGAAAATAGATTCGCACCCTTATTGTGGCATCACATCACGACGAAACGCGATTCTGTCGACGCGCTATAAACACATGCGCAAAGCTGGAACGCAAATACCGACCAGATTCGTTTGTTCGATAGCAAAACTCGCCTATCGGCTATATCATGTTTTCGAGCATGTGTGCCCGCCCATTTCGGCTTGATCAGGCGAATTCATAAAGTATGTGTTGTTTTGAAGGCTTCTATTTCGCGCTATTTCAGTTGACCAATGCCAAAATATCAGAAGACAAAGCAACGTTGGGGATATAGTGATACAGCCCTTATTTCATTGCGAGCAGTGCGTAAAATAGCACTATTTTGCACAACTACGTTTTCACTGTGAGCAGTTAAAATAGTCACTGAATCGCGCATGCGTCCACATCGAGAGCTTTCGTTATTTCGTTTTTATGTGAATATCTTATTTAGTACATTTTATTGTTATTGATTTGCACTCGAAAAAAAGGTTTGTTGCAGCACGTGCATGAGAGATCGTTATGCCCTCGCTCGCTTTGTAACACTCGCTGGTGCAAAAAAGTGTGTAGGTCAAAAATAATCATATTACATTATACAAGACATGTTAGCGCATCATAAAATTACGCGGGATGAACGAAAACATTAATTAGATAATTCTAAGGAAATAGAATTACAGTACTTCAAATAAAAATATAATTAATACGTATTTTAACTTTGAACACTGTAAACAGTTAGTTGTTAGTTGGCTTCCTTTAAATACATGTTTTAATATTTCTCCGTAAGGTGCAATTTTATTTAAACATTAATTAATCGAGTTAAGCCACACAGAATAACTCCAACCTCCAACTAAAATGACTGCAATAATTGTGTTTTAATTAGATTTTTACTATATTTACAAATTAAAGTTTCCAGCACCGACCGACGTAGTTTAATAACATCATGCACGAAATAAAAGTTATTTGCGAACATTTTTAAACAAAGCATTGCACATTTTAAGCTACATTTTAGATCGTTGCCACATTCGCATTTAGCCGTTCATATCGCTACAATTTTATGCGACATGTCGCACAAAGCCAAATATCTGAACGTACTGATAAACATGGCGCCATTTATATTTCAGGCAAATATTGGCATGTGCTGCAGTAATTATAAATAAATATTAACAAATGCGGCAGCGTATTTACGTTCTACATACCTACACATTCCGACTTTTTGCAGAATAAATTACAATTTGCGTGCGTTGCGAACTGCGGCGGCGCGAGAGAGAAAGNGAAACGTTCGCTTGTTCGTGATGATTTTAATTCCCGACGAATTAACACTACAATTGATCTTTTATTATTATTATGAGTGCAGCCATTATTTGTATATAGGCAGGCTCGTGGAACGCGGCCAATTTACTTTAATTTCAACGTTGGAATTTGTTTCGATTAAATTTTTACCGTAATTAAACTCACAGTGAATGCTTCGTGTAATTTGCGGCTTAAATCAATTTTGGCAATTTAATTTTGCCTTATAAAATAATCATTTTCTTAACGTCGAATTATGTGTCACCAATTAATATTACATGCGACTCAACTGCGAATTCGAAACGTAGCCGCGCACATATTTGGAGAGTCAAGTTTGGCAAGAATATAAATTAGCAATTTTATCACAATAAGTTCTCATCGTTTTGAAGCCATCCCGCGCGCAATTATAAATATCAAGCGTCTTTATTTCGCGATTGCGTTCTCTGGTTCGGCTGCGTTTCGCAAGACGCCGAAGTCTCCAAGTAGCGACAGATTAGAGCGGTGTACAATTATGTGAAGCGCCGCAAACGCTGCAGCCGTGCATACTAATTGTCTAATTATGAGTCAATTAGATTTCGTCCCTAGTTCTTTGCGACGTTGCAGTAAGATACTGTATTAGCAAACTGTTGGAGGTTGGTCGAAGCGAGCGCGGCACTCGGAACCGCCAAGAATAAGTGTGAAACAGTCGCAGCGCGGAACTTTCCGGCGGTTCGCGTTTTAGACGCGCGGTAAGTTAATTTCGGCGACACGTAATGTCATTTTAGTAAGTTACACACACTTCCGCCAGCGTATCGGGGCAGGAATATTGAAGTTTTGCGCGGGTTTAATGTGCGCGCATTTTTTCGGCGTGCGTTGTTCGTCAAGAGCACACATGTTGCAAATGAAATTTACACCGCCGGTGCCGTAAAGCAAAACGGAAAAAGCATAAAAAATTCATTCCTTTGCGCAATTTATCGTCGGGTGTGTTGTGCGTTGGGCGCAACTCGGAACTGCGCGCGATGAAATCGTGTTCGAGCGTAACAACGGAGACATATTTTACCACCGTTCCAATGCGAACTGCAGCTCAACGTGCAGTATAGGAATTGGTTCGCTTGTAATTTAATTAAATAGGGGCAGGTTTGCATGCAGATTCATGGAAACGAGTCTCCTGCACGTCGCGCTTTTCTCTTCCTCTCATTCCAGATGGAAGCATCGGTCTGGTGTTAATTAAAAGCCAACAGTGAGGACGATCATCGACCAAATGAGACCGAAACGTAATGATTGGCAAACTTTTACTTACGCGTTAGACTAGTTTTTCTCTATAACGAGCGGTGCCTTTTGGGACTGTCAGCAACGTCTTTGAAACTCGTGAAATTTTGCAAGATCTTGTAAAATTGTAAAATTGGCAAAGCATACTTACTGCGTAATAAACTTGTTGGTGTATCATTATGGATTAACATTACATTGGACGAGAGCGAACAATGCTAACAATGTAAACATGTCATATGAATACTCCTAGTAGGTTTTGGCACATTTAGCTAGTTCGGATTTAGAATTTAGGTCAGCATTAACATAATACACACCGTTCGCATGCTGTGCGTCTGATACAAATCGGACATATTCGTAAGCATGGTCATAACAAAACGAAGTTGATGGTTCGGCTTGTCCTTTTAAATATAAAAAATATATATATATATATTTAAAGATAGCGCATGAAATGAGACCACATCGCGGGACATTTCACATTTATATGTACAGGAATAAGGGGGTGAGGAATATACTACTATAATACGAGTAATACTTCCCGTAAACCGTTCTATCCAAAGCGCTAGGTACTTTAGGATAATATGACCACATACTTGTCTTCCTCCTCCCCTCTCTGGGATGATGTTATTGTTAGCCGTTGGCATACGCTGCAGTTGCCCCGGAAGCGGGAAAATATTCCGAGTTAAACGGATAACTCACTTACGGGGTAGTGATAGGACCGCTGCGGACCTTGATGCCACGCTAGTCAGCTCATCTTATTTTATTCCGCGCCACGCGACGAGCCTGGGCGCCATTCGCCCACTTGCCCACTTTTTATTCACGCCCGACTCGCGTCCGTTTGTCCTGCGCGCTGGAGCTGGTTGCCGGATGTGGGTCGACGTGTTAAAAATTGACGCACGGCAGGGACCACTGGGTGGCGAATTTATAATACAGAACGGAGCGCGGCGACCGCACCAAAAACAAAAAAAAGAGAGAGTCGAATTGATGAAGCAAAGCCAGAATTGGGAAGGCGGTCGTTCGGGCGTCTTGGAACTTTGACGCTGCGTGAGTATGCATGCGCAAATCTTCATCTCGCGCGCTCGAGGTGGGAATGAAAGGACGAATTGGCGCGGGCGCGCGCAGGAAACGACGAAACGAGGCTGGAAAGCCGACCTCGAAACGTAAAAGATTTCATTTGCCTCGCAGCCATAATACATATAGATAAAACATAAATAGAAGGTAAAGGTAGCGAAACGATTTCAGCTGCAGACGTTTTGGTCTCGCAGAAGTGACGCGTTCGCCTCGTCGGAGGTTTCTCGTCGGCGGCTGCGGAGCCGGTGTTACGTAACGACCCTCTACGATATCGCGTATCGCCGTCGGCGGTTTGCTTTGTACACGCTCGCGAGCTTTCCACGGCACATCTTGAGGTGGAACAATAAATGATAAATAAATATTTCTGCGTTCTGCTTTGCATCTTCCACGGCGCGCTTCTGACAAACAACGTGCGCCAAAATAACTTCCAGTCATTTTAGAATGAAAAAACCATTAGAGTGAAAAACCATTAAAGTGTGATCAGATGTAAAAATAATAAACCAACATTAGAGGCATGCGAAATACCTTCTAACCCCGTACGCTTTGCAAGCGGGCAATTTTAGTTGTTGCAATAAATATATTACCTAACTTTTGTAAGCAATATGGGGAAAATTCAATTGTGGCAATATTCGTGATGCGAACACGTCTGCTGCAGGTGTTGCGAACATGGTACAGCGATGTTGCGCGATTCAAAAATAACATCCTCTGAGTGCCTCAATTCCGCTGTTGTCATAACAATCGCAAAAATCAATTACGTTCATTATGCATTTTATGTAGTTCGGGCAATGACAAGCATTTCAGGCGATAGTTAACGGGAACACACAAGCGCGCTCGAGCATTTCCTGGGCGGCTTCAAAGCTCAGAGGACGCCCGCAATGTCTAGAAAACGAGCAAATTAAAATTGTTTATGTCACTTTACTGGCCCGACCGGAATTCGCTTTTGCGTTTTGTTTTCCCGTAATAAATCATTCCGCGCCCGCGCAGAGTCGGAGTCGGAAAAACTATGGAAATAAAGAAAAAAACAACAAACGCCGCGCACAATGCACGAAACGTCCCGGTAGAAGAAGACAAAAAAAACGTCTAGGAAAGCGGAGAATCGCAACGCAAAGGACTGTAAACGTCTTAGTTTATTAAAGTTATTTTACGGCGGCAGCGAAGGGGCACGATTCGATGTACACTTTTAATGAATTTAAATATTTTCTTTGTGAGATTAAATTCTTCGCGTTCCTAGGCGAAGCGGTGTTTTTTGTGTTGTGCTTCAAAAACGTCGCCGACGGACGAGAAAATGGCAACGAGCTAAACGCGCGCGAACGCGGCGCGCCATTCAACTGGATGCACACAATTATTAGTTTACTCGAGTAATTGATTTATGAACTCGTCGCATTTATCTGCAGAGAAATTCGCGATCGCCGCGCAAACAAACGCAGTCGGCAGTCAAAGGGCTCGTTTACGCATGAATGTAATTATTTGTTGTGTTCGATTGGTGCCGTGTGCCGTGTTGTGATACATCCCATTGCGAGCCACTCAATATTCCATTCCAATTGCGTACGATAACAAACGCGACTGCACACTTACGTGCTGCACGCGGGGCGTGCACGACGACCGGAAAATCGTGGCGGACGCGCGCGCCCGCTCTCAGCGCGAATTGAATTTTTTTATTCATACATTTCCACTCTGAAGCCCCGTCGGCATTGTAGTCGCGAGCGGCGGCGCATTCGCCACGTTGGACGTGTGCGTTCGCTCGGATCAAAAGCACCGTAAATTCTTTTGACACATCCTCTTTTCATTCATACCGCTTTCTTCCTTTATGTTTTCATTCTTCGATTCTTGCTCTCCATACGCGCGTGCAAAGACGCTACGTGCGTTTCGGTTGTTCTTTTCTTAGTCGATATTTCTAATCCGCACGCCATGTGCGTACGTCTTCTGGCGTATCCTGTTGTTTGTCACACAACAACATAATGTAATAAATACAGACGTCGACAAAGTCAAATTTCTGTAACATTTAACAATGCTGGCAAATATCAGTAAGAAAAAGAAAACGGTTGCCAAATTGAGGGGTGCGTGCCGTTAGGAACTTGCTACCGCGAGCACGATGAAAAGTCATTTATCGGAGAAATTTATTCGCGATCTAACATTCTGAAAATGGAGTATGCGCATTCGGTGTGGTGTGTTTACTCCCGAAAGT
>JAODGE020029766.1:0-18134 GCA_027574965.2 Ecitophya simulans
CGCTGAATTTTTCGAGATTCTTGCGCCCGTAAAACTTCTTCCACTCCTGGGGGATTCGAACTTTCGGCTTTCCAATTTGCCCGTTTACGCGTGCCGCCGCCGCAAGTGAATAATTTCCCGGCAAACTTTGCTAGTTTTCCGGTCATCATCGAGCGTTAGGTTGTTAACAAAGACGACGCGCGAGAAAAATACAACGAGAACTTCCAGACCGGAAATTAAATGCCTCAAACTGCCAAAACGACAGCACGTCTTAATAACCGAATAAATTTCGAAGCGCCTGCGTTGCGTTGGGGCCGGGCCAAAAGGGTGAAACAACTCCGAGAGGGTCCTTACAAACTTTTAACGCGGAGAAGAAGAAAAAAATCGAAGACGTTTAGTTCGTTTCGTTGAGTTACGTCCGGAATGTTGGCGCTGGGTACAAATTGTCGTGGCTCGTCGTCTTGTTTCCAAAGGGCGGCGAACGCCTCCCCTGCCGCCGCCGCCGCCTCCTTAAGTCGCTGATTAATGCCCGGCCGAGGCGGCCGCTAGTCGAAGAAATGACGACGTCAACGCGCAAACAATGCCGGAGCGTTCGGGCAGGACAAAGACCTCGCTCGGCATGGGCGTCTGAATGATAACCGGGAAGAGACGAGACGAAAGGAGAGCAAGAAGGACAATCACTTCTCTCGACGGGCGACGCGACGTTGTGTTTAACAATCTATTAATAAATGCCAAAACGCCGAGGACGCCGCGATTCGCGCGTCTCGCTAAGCGCACGCAACGACAGGGATGCAGATTCTGGGATTAAAAAAAGTCGAAGTCGGACGAAATTAAAGACGAGCGTTGCCGACGTGGCGACGCGAAACACGACACGAGACACGAGAAAGCGCTATAATTACGATAACGTTACGTTCGCTCCTTTCCTTTTCGTCCTCGTCCCGCATCAACAACGCGAAAACCTGCGCGCTTGTGTATTACCTGATTCTCGTGCGAGTCGTGTTTGTTCAGCGAATATGGATGCCTTGAGCGTTCTTTCTCGGCTGCCGAGCTATTTGTGCGTCTTCACGCTGGAGCGCGCTTATACGCAACGTGCGTGTATCGTTTAAGAGGACAAACAGGAAGTGGCGGATTTATCACACTCCATCGCTCTCCCCCGATGGGCTGCACAAAATGGTGCAAACACGCAAAATGTTATCAACACCAGAAGCGACGCAACATCTAACGACATAATTACAAATAAACAAACGCGCATTTCGACGACTAGCTGCCAGTTCGTAGATGGCGCCAGAGAATCTAATGTTTTCCTACTTCGCGTTCGTTCATTTCCGACGCGAACGTGCGCGCATCGATGCATGAATGAATACGTGCCCGTGACGCGCGCCCGCCGCCCCCGGAGAAAAGTAATGTCGGCGACGTCGTTCAACTTTTCTTCCTTCCAAGCCCGAGTCGAGTTCAGTTTCTTCGGTTCGGTTTTCTTATAAACGCGAAAACTTTCCGATTTAATCTTGCTGAATATTTTATTTCGCCCCCACCCTTCCCTAAAGCGCGCGCGCGCTTCCGCCGCCGCCGCCGCCGTCGTTCCGGCGCGGGAAATCGAACTTTCGCTCAACTTGGGCGGAAAAATGCATGTTGTGATGAAAATTTCAGTCGAATTAGTTAATCCGAGCGGCGGAATGCGCGCGCCCGTCCGACCATTGTGCGCGCGCGGCGATTCATCGCCCGCCCCCTCTCCATTCAGACGGCGTGCCATTCGCGAATCATTCTAATTCTGTTGCCTTTGACGCGCGTCGGGCGGCGAAAAACTTTCGCGGCCGCAAATTCGCCGAAACATTTACGGCGTCGGGCGGAACGCGCTCGACGAGATAAATTGCTCATTAGCCGCCGCCGCCGCCGCGCCAAATAATGATTTATGACCGGAACGTTTGCATCCGGCCGCGCGCCAATCCTTTATTGCGCGCGCGAAACTCGCCGCCGTCGTCGAAGTCGACGCCGAAGTCGTGACTTCGTTTCGCAATCTAAAGTTTTAAATTCGCGACTTCGCGATACGGCGGCCACGTTCGACGGCCGCCAGACGACGTCGCTCGCCGACGATATAAAACGCGCCGACGTCGCCGCCATCCATCCACCACCGGCCCCTCGCCGCCCCCCGCCTTGAAAACTTTACGACAGCCGGCAGATAAGTGGCTTTTGTCCGCGACGCTCGTTGCGACTCGTGCGCCGTGCAAAATTAATTCAAATTTTTGAACAGCGTCCAAACAAATTCCCGCGCGACCCGCGTCGCAAACTTTATTTATGCGCGGAAATGTATTACCCCGTCTTATCTGATAAAGCGAAAAACTTCTCGGAGACTTCGCCGCCACCGCCCCAAGGAAAGGTCAACCGCGAACGGGTCGAAGCAGTGCGCCACGCGCGCAATTCAACGAAATTAAAGTGAATTAACGTAAATTTGTATTACTCAACGGCGTGGGGCGGGATAAAGTCGACGACTTTTTCGTGCGCCCGCCGCTATCTTAATTTATTTCATAATTCTCGTGACTGCGCCAAGTTTTATTGCGCGCGAGTGAAACAAAAAGAAGAAAGAAAAAACGAGGATTATTAATGGTGGCGTCGGCGTTTCTCGTTTTTGGGCGGGCGCACGCGCGCGTTAGGGGGGCGGTTTTCGGTGTCGAGTAATTATAATGCAATTATGCGTGCGTTGTGTTATCCGGACGCGAACGACGCAGGCAAATATCATAAAATCGCGCCAGCCACTGCCGGGCGTTCACTCGCTCGACGTCGACGGCGGAAGTCGGGCGACCGGGGGGAGGCGGCGGCTGGTAACCAACTTTTAATGAGAATATCCCCGACGCGCCGGCGAAAGCTTATGTTGCAAATTTCGGGACGAAGACAACGAATAATTAAACGGCACACGCAAGCTGCGCGCCCGCCGCGCGTCCATACACGACGTTCGGGGACTGAAGGACGCGCGCGCGCGAAATTCGTCGCTAGATGGCGGCGAGAGATTAGACGACGACGACGGACGGCTTCCGCGTCGCGCCTAACAAATTGCAGTTTAAATCGGCGCGCCGCCGACCAAATTGAATAGCAAAATATATCAATTTGCGAAAGTTCGCGGCGCGCCGCTGTTCCGGTCGCCGCCGCCACGAGACGGCGTATCCTCGTCGGCGGCGCGCGACCGACGCGCCGTATCATTATCAAGATTTACGACGTCGTCTGGTGTTAAGTGGTTGGCGTTTACGACTTTCGCGAGGTGCGGCCATCTTTTTTCAGCCTCGCCGGCGGCGGCGGCGAACTCGACGACGTCTCATCTTTCGGCGGCGCTCGCCGCGACGTGCGAATGGCAACTGAGAAATGCCTATCATATCTCAGGGCGATATTACGCAAGCATGCGTATCGTCGTCTTCGGCTTCTATTTTTTTATTGCGCATCGTTTGCCGCGCAACTCGCAACTTTATTCCGAGAACGCTTCGACGCAACACCGTAGACCGCGTCAGACGACAAAAACGGCGACGTTGCGTGTGTGCGGCGCGATAGGTGGCGCTCGTAAATGCTCGCCGCGATAAGATAACGCTTTATTGCGAACTGCTGAACGCAGCGTCATCTCGCCGAGTGGGAGGCGGCCCATCTCTCATCCGCGACAACGTCTCGAAGAAAAGGTAGTTTAACGCGCCCGGCAGCAAGGCGTCTTTTAGGTACGCACTGAAAATCGTTAAAACGGGGATCGAGTTTCGGGCGACGCTCTCCGCCGGAAAGGATAGGCGAGACGCCGCCGCTCTTCTTCATCTCGCTCGTGGCGAATGTAAGAATGATGTTCAGTGCGCTTTTATGCGTTTTTACGCGCGGTTTACGAGTTTCACGAGCGAGCTCGAACGCTTCGAATTTTCGCTAAACGGCTCGAAATAGGTTCTGAACGCTCAGTTCGGCGCGGGCGAAGAACAGGTCGGTGCCGTACGGTAACGTCTCGATTTTTCCGCCCCCGACCACGCCGCCGCAAGACAATTGGCGCGCCGCGCTCGCTTAATTAAAGTTCAACTTTCGGGCGGCTCAGGTACACGACTCGTGCGCGCGCCCGCGCGGAAACTTTTCCAATATTAGAAACGCCGGCGGGATTTAATTTGCAATTTGGAAAAATCAAAATGCGCGCGCTGCGCCGCGAGCGTGCGACGGCAGGAGACGCGCCGCGATGCAATTGGACGGAAGATGGCTGGGATATATAGACGTGGGGCACTTTGCATATGGAAGTAACTCACGAGTGCGCGCGCGCGAATATAAGCCAGGCCGCCGGAATGCCCGAATCCCGAAGCATTGCGAGGCGCGTTGCGGCTCACAATCAGCGCGCGTTTGCGCATGCGTGTGTATGTGTGCGCGCGCGCGAGTGCACGTGATGAGTTCCGACGAGTTGCAGCTGATTGTGAGATAAAAGGATAGGAACAAAACGAAGCGGGCGAGAAAATTTAGGTATACGTTCCGAATGAATGCACCGATGCGTGTAACCCCGGCGCCCGTTTCGAAGATTGCCGCCCATCCCCGGGCCGGCGGGCGAGACGTAAGTAGGTCGTAAGTAGAGGCGCGGAGAAACGTCGGGCGAACCTTTCGCAGACGCCTCGCGCCGCGAGTTACATCGCCGTCGCCTCGAGTTTCCACCGTTTCTGGAATATTCTAATTCGAGTTTAGTCTGAGCCACACCAAGTGTGGTCTTATCGTCTTATCAGACTGAGGGCAGACGCGCGACGACGACGTTTTGCGCCAAACAAACCGCGCGCTTCGCGTCGTCCAACGTTCGTGCATATACAAAGCGATATCCCTTTTTGCGCAGCGCACGTGTCGCGGAGGCCGTAACGTCCAGGAACAAATTTAATATCGCCGTTCGGCGGAAGTTCCACAACGGACGCGCGCAGTCGGTCTATCTGACATCATCAAAGCGGCCGCCGCCCGAAATGGCACGACCCGCCGCCGCCAACGCGCGGCACGGCGGGCGAGGAGGGCGAGACGCGAAACACGAAAACGAATCAAATTTACGAGCGCCGAGCGAAACGAAACTTTCCGTCGCGCCGCCACCACGGCGGCGGCGACAGATGTTCGACGACGGCGGTCGTCGTAGGTGCTCACGACCGGTGCCGGGTACCGGTCGGAACGGCGGCTCGTCATGAAACGCTAATAATAATAAATAAAAATGCCCTCGAAACAAGCTGCGGCAGACAAGCAGACGCAACGTCGTGTATGCTAATATATCTTCCGCGAAACTATTTCATTTCCACGAAGAGCGCTCATCCTCGCGACGCGCGCACAACACGCCCGCAGGTGGCGGCGGGCGAGGCGCGCGTGCGTCGTAGGACATAAAGCACTTTTGACAAGTCAAGAACAACCGAATGATAACTTTATCATACTTGTCGCTGTTTGGCGCTCGCGCGCGCGGCGCGAGATTTATCGTCGCATTTTTGCATTTTTAATAGATTTATTACGTCCGGAGGCGAGCGCGCCTGCCTCCGCATTGGGATTGTATCGCGCCGCGTCGCGTTTTTTTCTTCTTCTTGCTTTCTTTCTTCTTCCGCGACGCGAATAAATTTTCGCCCGCTGCGTGACGCGCATCCCGAAGCGCGACGATCTCAATTTGTGCCACGATCGCCGCGACGGCGGCGGCGGCGGCGACAGCGCCGAAAATTCGCGGCGCGCCGCCCGTCGGCGTCTTCATCTCCGCGTAGTTTTCTGATGCGCACGCGCACTAGCGCGCTGGGAGAAACGCACGGTGAGGTAATGAAAAACGTGTAGCGGCGCCGCCGCCGCGGCTCGTGAATAATTCATGCGGCTTTTTATTAAATCTCGGCGGCTCGCATAGTTGTTGCGATTGGAAGCAGCACCGCGCACGCAAAACGCCGAAATTTCCCCCGCAACGAGAGCAAAAAGTAATCATGCGTTAGCATGCGTTAGCTTAAAAAAATATCTTTTCTTGCGAACGAGCAAAAAAAAGTTTTCGTCGCCTTTTTTTTGTTCTCGACCGTTTCGCGAAGAAAATGCGCAAAGTGTGGAGCGCGCGCGCGCGCGCTAAGCAAGAATAAATCGGATTAGCGTCCTGCGCGCTCGTCTCTGTGATACTCGTCCTCCGCAACGTGTTCCATTCTTTTCGCCGGCGTTCTTTTCATCCGCTTCAAAGTGTCGCTATTCTTTGAATTCCTTCGATTCCGCTTTCACCTTTATTCCTTCGCCGCTTTTTCAACGCTTGCGCTTTCATAGTCGATCGCGCAAAATGAAGCGGAAGGCGGGCGACGAGAACAAACGCAGATGGAAGTCGCACAAGCGGCGATTGTGACGCACGATAGATTGATTGTCCGTCGGGCGGCGTGCAAGATTGATGCGACGTGCGCGAGGCGGACGCCTCCGGAGCTCCTCCAAGGAGGACGTCAAGGACACGAGCGACTACGCAAAAACTCCGCGCGAGTTACGCGACGCGAGCAAAAAAAAAGTGCGAGAACTCCGCACTGAAACTTGGCGCATATTCCAAGCGACGCGCGGAATTAGATTAACTTCGCCGGCGAGCGCAGGCGCACCGGTTTTAAATGAATTGCTAGCAACCGGGCGAATTTTTCTTTTAGCGTTGTTTGGCCCCCTATTTGCCCCTTTTTACTGCAGCGCAAAAGTCTGATTGCGGAACGAAGTCGATAATAAATTTTGAATGCGAGACAGACGCCCGCGCTGCAGTCAGGACGTATAGAAACTTTTCGCGAAGTTTTAACCCCGGCGCGCGCCGCCGCATGTTCACTAATTCAACCGAAATGTTGAATAATTGCCATCGCGCTCGGCGCCGCGCGCCGTGATGAATGCCGAACGGTTAGCGCATCATTATTACGACGCCTCGCGCCGCCGCCGCCGACCGAAGGAACAGCGAGGCGGACGAGTGGAGCGTGGCGCGCCGACGTAAATAACGCAAAGTGAAAAGTTCCCAACTAGATTTTCAGGTCGATTGTTCGGCTCCGACGCGGAATGAGCCCGAAATAAAATAGAAAACGAGCGTGCGAAGCGCGTACGAAGACTTTGCGCGACTCTGCGCGACTGGCAGTCATCGAACGGGAGCAAAGCAAAAAAAACCAAAAATAAAGAAACACAAAATAGAACGCAGAAACACGATTCGGCACTTCGGCCGACCCGTCCCATCGCCGCCGGCCGGGCAGGAGCGCGTCGCGCGGCCGTCGGAAAAGACGAAAACATGCGAAACTCGAAAGTTCCGACGCGCGACACGACGGCACACATTCGCGTCGCGCGCGCGAAGAAACTCGAGCCGTCGCGCGAGTAGCGGCAAGTGTAAATAAGTTTAAGTAAGCGGCGGCGGCGTTGAAGGGGTCGAACGATGCGAACGCTTTGTTCGCCGCGCGGTTCGAAGTTTCGGGTCGCGCGGCGGTCGCGTTTAAAGCAGAGAAAACATAGAAAAATGTTTGCGGGCGCACACGGCGAAGGCGCCGGGCGCGCCATTGTCGGCGACGGCGGCGTCGAAAAACGCGACGATATAATCACGTACGTCTCGCCGACGCCGACGTTGTCGGTGTTTAATGGCGCACTACGCGCTCGCTTCCTTCGAAAATTTCGAAAACACGCCGGCGCAATACACACACAGATTCATTTGTGTATTTTCACGCGCCGTTTGCCAGCGATAAGCGCAAAGAACATCTTTATTTTTCGCGCGCTCCACAAACGCGTTTCGCAACATTCTGCCGCGCATAATAAAACTTATCGCTTTATTTTAACACCGTTTTTAACACCCCCGACGCCCGACAAACACTATTAACCCACTTCGCGGAAGGCCGACGCAGTGCGTGCGCGACGATTCGTTGCGCCGCCGCCGCCGACGATGTTTTTTTTTTCTTTTACGTTGGCGTCAATATTTCACGCCGCTTTATGGGCCAATTGGCGTAATGGCATTATCCTGGCGGCGGAACGCGTCCGGATTGCGGCCGAATAGGACGGGACGTTATGCCGAATGGACTCGCGCTCCGACCGGGAAATGTCAGGCGCATAAACGCCGAGCGTGTTTGCGCAAAACGCCGACGTCGAAAACCAAAACGCGGCGCCGGCGACCGAATTTATTTACTCTAAGCCCGTTTAGCATGCACGCGAGCGGCGCATCGCAATCTGGGACGCGAGTCCTTTGTGTACTTATCAAGGAGCGCGCGGTCGGAGATTTTTATTTCGCTCGCCCACAAGCGGCAATAATGCGCGGACAAATTCGACGTCGCCTTGCGACGCAAGGTGGCGCCGCATATTCGGTACTAGATGGGGTTACTTATCGCCGGCGAGCGCGTCGCATAAAGTGGGTAGGAAGCAAATTGGATTACGCTCTCTGGTGTTTTGCACCCTCGTCGAGGAGACATTCGCCCGCTTCGTCCGCGCGCGCTTTGCGTGCGAGTATTTACGACCGCGGCGTCTACGAAATATTATAAAGTCGATAAATTGCGCGACGTCCCATTCGCCGAGCGCAGCGCGTTCGAACAACGCCTTCCACAGGTGAACGAAAATTGATGTCGGACGGCGAGCGTCGGCGCGTGTCTGAAATTTATTTCGACGCTTCCGAGTCTCGATTCCCGAGTTCGAGCTGGCGGTTATGAACGCCATATTTTCGCGCCGCGCCGATGGCGGAGGCGCCGGGCGCGACAAAGCCAATTTCCTGCCGGATTCGCCAACGCATTACTCGTCGGCCGCATAATGCACGCGAGACGCTCGCTACGGCCCGTTAACATAATGGCAATGATGCGCCAACCGGTCGGCCGTTATCGATTGGTTTTTTGTGTTTTTCCAGGCGGCCGGAGCGAAATAAATCTCGGCAATAAATCGGCATGCCAATCGCGTCATTCTTTGCGTAATGCCGGAGACGCTCGCGCGTTGCCCGATGTATTGTGTGCCGGCGCGGCGGCGGCGGCGGCGTAATACCCGCGATAGCGAATGATGAAGATATCTGCATTGCGGACCGGAGTGCATTGGCAGTTCTCGTATAGATCCGGCGGTTGGCAGCGACGGCGGCGCGCGCGTTCGTCGACACCGCGCCGATGCATAACGTAGGCAACTTTATATTCATCTATCTTGCGCGAGCCGGCGCGACGTTAACCTCGAAAAACTTCCGGCGCAATAATTCCGAATTTTCTCTAAGACCGACCCGACGCGTTCCGACATTCGCATTCCTCGACGGATTTTTGCTCGTGCTGCCGCCGGCAGCATTCAGTTTTTACGCTTCGATCCGGCTCCTCCGCCATTATTCGCGTGTATATATATATATATACATATATATATGACGAATCGAAATGAAACTTCGCTCGCGTGCACGCGACGGACGAACTTTCGGCCGCGCTCGCTGGCAAGTTTGCGTCAGCACCGCCGCCCGGGGGACGCATCAATATCGACGATTTACATTCGACCCGATTTTTCATGCGCCCCCGCCCTCGGACTCATAACGTCGTCGTCCTCTTCGGAACGCCGACGACGAGAGGGCAAATAAACTGCACGAACGCATCAGCGAAAAAATTTGCTTTTGTGAGATTAATACGCCTCAGACATAGAACGATAATAATAAAAGAAAAACGTGCCTTCCAGCGCATCTCCAAGCCCGGCGGTCCTATCATCTTCGTCCGTCCTCGTGTTTACGTCCTGTTATTGTTCGTGCGTTGTTATTCGCCATCGTGTGACATTAATATTTATTGTTCAGTTAGATAACGCCATACATTTTAGCCTCGTTTCTATAGATTGCCACCAGCGTGCGCATCGGCGAAGCGCTGACGAAACTAGTCGTGTAATAGCTTGCGAAAAAGGCACAAAACGCCGCCAAACGATGGGCGAAAAAATAGCGCGCCGAGGCGGGCAGGCAAACCCGGCGCCTCCGCACCAAAGGAAATCCGAGCGCGACGAGCGATAGAAAAGAGGGGACGAGCGGCGAGCGGCATTTTTTATGTCGGATTATCAGATAACGTTCCCGTTTCGTACGCTCGCCGTGTTCGGTCGGTTGCCCGCATAAAATCACCCAGACGCGCCTCCCCGCAAAGTGCCGCCATCTATCGCGACGAGGCATAAAACAACGCGCAACGTTCGAAACGGCTGTTTTACACTCGAAATTTCGGCGCAATTAAAATCGCCGATGCTTAGCGCGCAGTCGGTGACGAAATAAACGCGCGCAATTATAAATTACGTAGCGCAGTAGTGCATATTACAAATTCGCCGGCTCGAGTTGCGCATCGGAAATTACAATTACGCTAATTGCGCGCACGCGAGCGGCGCGCCGGCAATAAGAATGCGAGCGCGCCGCGCCGGCGTAAAAACGAGCGCGACGCTCGCGCCCGGCAATAATTTCGCGCGCGCGTCGCAATAATTTGTGATTGCATTGCGTCGCGCGCGAAATTTAATTCGCATCGCGCGAGGACCGCAACGTCGAAACAAGAGCGCGGCTTCGAACCGAAACTTTTACGAAAACAAACCGCGCGACGAATTCTCCGACGGGCGTGTGTTTGAAATCAGATTGTCGATCACGAGCGCATCCTAACAAAAAGTTAGTTAAATCCAACAAACGCCACGAAACGAAATCGCGTGATGCGGCACCTCCGGGAACTAGTGCACGTTCGAGGTTAGGTCGTCGATCGGAATTCGTGCGTAACGTTGTTTTTGGCGTGACATTGTCGATCGGTGCAATTTCGCGTTGCGTCCCGCCGGACTCGTGCAGCACGGCAATTAGTTGCCGAAATTAATGACACATTTAATGCGCGCCGCGGCGAGTGCGACAGTGCAGAATGCATGCTAATAAGCGCCGCCAGGCAATTAGATGCAATCGGCCTAAACGGCGCCCGATAATTGAACGTTTTTTGGCGAAACGCGCGCGCGCGCGCAGCGAACCGAAAAAGCGCAGAGGAAAAAATCGCTACAACGTAATAAATAAACAATAAATCAGCGCGCCAAATTTCGCGTCATGATCCATGCGAATAGAAACAAGCGACGGAAGTCAACAATCGTTTTTTATTAAAATTTATCACGAATTTCGACGATGTAATTTATCAAACCGAGTGTAAATCGTTAGTGCGCGCGTTCGCGAGCGAAATAAATTACTTACAAATCGTCCGTGCGCTGTAAACTATTGCAAAATTGTCGAAATTGCGCAGCGGCCCGAATTCGGATGCACATTTTATTGCACTTTTCGATTATTGCCCACGCACGTTATTATTATTATTATTATCGTCGCTAGATGGCACCGCTCGTTAATTTCGTACGTTTTTTTTTCGGTACTGACGTCGACACAAAAACAAGTTGAAAGAGCGTTCGACAGGCAACAACGCTCGCCGGCGATGAACAATAGACTGGAAAAATTGATTGATTACTTTTCTCGCGCTCGGCGCGCACGAGAAATCAACTGCGAAGCGCCGGAGGGAAAAACTTCCGATACTTATAAGTAATTATCACGAATCTTTGAGCAACAATTAAGGAACTTCGTTAATTGCTCTTCTCCGAACTTGCTGCAAAGAGAAATACATTTTAATATTTAATATCTCGGCAACATCGACCAGTTGCAATGGGGCTAACAGTTGCGTCCGAGTTGGGAGTCAAACGGAAATTGTAGTTTTATTTTCGCCCTTCGCGCGCGCGCGCCGTTTGATCGATAGGATGGGTGTGTATTTTGTAAGGGCAATAAGAACGCACGGGCATTGCGAGATCGCCGGCGGAAAGTGAGTGGAAAACGCGACCGAACCGAAAACCTGCCTCCAATCGTTTGGAGTTGGCGAGTTTCGCTTTACATGCGGCATAACTTTTTTCCGTGACGGAAAGCGACGCTCAATTCGATCGCGTGAGGCGGGAAAAAAGTAATTCGCGCCGGAAAAAAAAGAAGCTTTGGAACCAACCAGACGATGATTTTGCGCGACTCGCGCCTTTGGGACGTTTATAATTTCGTTCGCAAGACGGCGAAGTCCGCCGTGAAAATTAACGATAATATTAGCGACTTTAATACACCGTCTTTTAATTTAGTAAATAATTAATTGCAAAACAAAGCGCACGTGCGCGAGCAGATTAGGCGTCGCGTCGAACGGGAAATTAATAACCATCCGAGGGCCCAATCAATCATCAATTTTCATCAATCATTATTGCGCAGCGACGCGATCATTAGTTAGAGATCGTCGGCGGCCGAAAGCGGCGAAGGAACGGAACGGAGTCAACAACAACGCGCTCGCCATTGTTCCGCACACAAAATCTTCATAAAGTTCATTGTCGCTTGCTAATTACGCCCTGCCGGACCGTGTGTCGTAAAACGTAGACGCTCGCCGGCAAGCAACGCCAAAAATTAGTCAAATTGGACAAGGATTTCTTACGGCGCGCGCGCGCGCGAGCGAGTTCGCCGATGCCGTCGCGGTCGTCGGGGGCGGGCCGTTTCGCCTCCGAGGGGAGTTTAGTGCGCACGTTAACGTTCCGGTTAATTCCAGTCGTAAATTTGCGCTAATTCGAGGCGGCTCGAGTCCGGGGGCATCGCCGCACGCGCGCGATATTATTAGTTGCGTTCCGAACGGTGCCTCGCAACGTGTTTATTATACGTGCGCGCGCGTAACGCACGCCGCCGCCGCCGCCGCCGAAGCGGCTCGAAGCGTTTATTATCTGTTTATTGGCGAGCGCACACTCTGCACTTCGCATGCCGCCCTCGCCACCAGTGAGCGCTGCGAAATTGCCGCCGTCGTACGGTTATATCTTCAATCTTCGCATGTTAACAAGCAGTTTTAGTGATTTTTGTGCGCACATTTTGACGATTCAAAGTTTCAGCCCCCTTTTTAATGCGTGTTCCTGCCGTGTCATCGGTTTTGTCGGCGCATTAATTGACCCTCGAATAAACGCTCTCTCGCGCATCCTTCGTCGCGAAATCGAGCGAAACATTTTCCGACCTGCGCGTGTCTCCGCATCCAATTCGATGCGCGAGGCAAGATCTTCGCGGCGCCGAATTGCGATGCTCGCGCGGACGGCGGCAGACGCCGCCCCACGACGCGCGCGATCTATCATAACAAGCCGGCTTATCGCCCCGAACGACCGAGGCGGATTCCCTCGACGTCGCGGCGGCGGCGGCGTAACGACGATTCCCATTCGGCACGCGCGAGGGCAAAGTCAACAACCTGCCCGTCCGGCCGGGCGGCGGCGGCGGCGGCGGGTCGCCGAACAGGTTTGTGTATTCAAGCGCGCCGTTATTGCTGCTAGTCCGAACTTGGCGAATAATTCATAGCGGGAAAAGTTCGCGAAAACATTTCGGTCGACGGCAAGACGATGGCAACAACAATGGCGACGGCGAATCGATCTCGCTCGCCGGCCACCAGCGTTCGACAGACAGCGCGGCACACGCGCGCGCGCGCTGCGTCGCATTACGCGCAATTTCCCGCAATTTCCACGCGGCGCGCGAACATGAAAGAGAACGTCGGCGAAAGTCGGCGACGACGTTTGCGGCGATGAAAGCGAGCCGGGGCGCGTCGCCGCCGGAAACGGTTTATTCAATTAATTTATGTATTATAAGAGGCTTTCCCGCCGCGCGCGCGCGCGTCTTTGATGTTTGACGAGACCGCAGCCGCGGCGGCTTCGGTGCCATTTAGGTGAACGTGCGTTCGCATCGGCGACTTTCGGCGTTATTAACTTTTCGGTTCATCGCCCATTGCGACGCTAAATGCCGTTTGAAAGTTTGTTTTTCGACTTTGCGCGCCGCAAAAAACCCGCGAAGCACGAGGCACGAGCCACTGCGAGGTGTAAAGAAACCCACAATGGGTATAAATCACGCCCGAATGGGACGGCGGCGGCGTGAGCGGCGGAGGAAAGACGCCGAGCGCGTTATTTACTGCCTCGGACCAATTGGTGCTTATACAATATCGATTTGTGTGTGTGCGCGCGCGCGCGCGCTTTTCCAACCCGGGCGGCCGAGTGACGCGCGGATTTTCGGTGAAAAATACGGAAAATGGAAATCCTCGTCGGCGTCGCCGCCGTCCGGAAATCGATGCACTACGTTAGAAGGCGAGCGCGGCCGGACGGCGAGACAAATATTTGCTCCGTTTGCTTCTGATAGGTGGCTGCGATCTTATCAACAATGCATTTAGCATCGCGAAAGGGAGTTCAACGTCGAATATTCCGCAGGCGCCGCGCGAAAAACAATCCGACCGACGCGCCTTTGAAGTCTTCATCTCGGCAGTCTATCGACGGGTGACGCATGTTCCGAGTGCCTCGATAGTAGCTTGTCATCAATTTGCCGATTTCCGCGAAACTCGCGTGTAACGAACGCGAGCCGCGCCGATAAGTCAATATCAACGGGAGCCGACGGAGGCGAAGTGTGGTGGAAGTGCGATTTGTAAATTCACTCCACGCTCGGCAAAATGCATCTATTACCAGCGCCGCCGCCGCCGCCGCCGCCCCCTGGCTCGCCCTCGCGCCGCCGTCGCCTTCCGATGGGCGCCTCGATGCGCATTTAAACGAATCAGGGCTCTATTGAAATTTATTGAATTCGTTACGGCACTTGCAGCTACCTTTTTCCTTGCGTTTTTTTTTCCCCGTCCGAGGTGGTGCGCGATGCGAAAAAATTTTAACCGCATTGCCACGAAACGCAAAAAAAAACAAACAAATTGGATCCGATCAACCAAGCATCGCCGTCTTCTCTCTATCGCGCCGACATCGAGCACTCCGGAAAATGAATTTGCCGGCGAGCAAAATCAATTACCGATCAAAGCGTCGACGAACACCTTGTATGACATAATGCCGCATTAGTAATTCCCTAAGTGAAAATATGAAGCGAGTGGTAACAAGCACCGACGCCCGGCACCGGCGTACAGGGGGTGGAGGAGACGAAAGAGGCGGGCGCGCGCCGTGCGCACCCCCCACCCGTCCCCCCGAACAGCCGAACATGAATTAATCATGCCCTAACAAGCTGCATTATGGCGTTCGCGACGCGTCGCCGACGACGCGCCATTAAGTCATTCCGCAATTCCGCACGTTTTTCAAATCCCAGCGTCGGTTCGAGTCCGAGGCGGCAGCCGGATGATGGAAGGGGAGGGAAGGGCGAGTTGCGTTAAAGCGTAATGAACGCGACGCGTCGCGCCCCCGGACCCGGAAGGAGAGACGACGAAATCGACGTTGAAAAATCCGACGACGACTTCCATGCAAAGAGCGGCCGCCGGTTCGCGTCCGTCGGCGAAAATTACGTTCCGATAGAATGGACCCACCATTCATCGAGGTCGTCGCAATCAGGGGGCGTATAATCGGCGCACGATCTAGACGAGCGTCGAAAAAAAAAAGAAATAGACCTCTCGGTAGCATCAAAAATTCACTTTGTATCGTTTGAAACTTGAGCGCCGGGCGTCAATCGGGACATTTCTCTCGGGAAATACATAATTCCCATTAAAGGCGAATCCAGTGCGAGGAGTCCTCACGCATCCTACGTGATTCGCGTGAGATTCGAGAGCCCGACTGACCAAGATCCATGCAGCAGGGAGGGAATGGAGAGGAAATTTGACGCCCCTTGCTTTTCGGGCTCGCCGGAAAACGCGCTGCGTAGGCAGTTCCCGTCCGAGAAACTGCCCACACCTGCGCGGACTGCGAAACAATGCGAAAGCGTGCCGGACTCTTGCTCCGTCTACGACTACTCCCGAGGGTTCTCGCTCGGACCATACTCGGACCCTCTGCGGAGCGGTTGCTTCGTATTCAGCGAAAGTCGGCACTTAACGACCGAATTAAGCAAAACCTTCGCTGTTTCGCACATTTGCCGCACGCGCGACGCTGCAATTACCGTGTCCCCTCGGCATGCGCGAAGGACAAAAACGCGCCGGCAAACAAAACCAGTGTCCGCTAAGCGGCGGTCACGCCGTCAGTTTGGCGACACGCGCGCGGCAGTTGAGCCCCGCCCCAGGGCGGCCGATGCCCCGATGCAGCGTCTACGCATCACGAACTAATAAACATAGTGCGCGGCGGTGCCGCCGCACGACCTTGAACTGTTTGCGCGCGCGCGCGCGCGGTATATTAAATTGAAGCGGTCTGGATGTTGGTCGGCCGCATGTTTGTCGAACATCCCTCAACGCGAACAAACAAGACGCCGCCGCCGCAGCCGCCGCGCGCCAGAAAACACTTCCGATATTGAGAACTTAATATTACAACGGGCGCGAGGGGCGGCGAGTCGGCGATAATACCAGCTTTCATTACTTTCCGTCTGATCTCAGCGTTCGGGTGGTGCGCGTCGTGCGCCGCCGCCAGGCGTTTCTTTGATTTTTTTCCCTGGTTAATATTAACCATCCCCGGCGAAGGCGCCGCCACCTCCTCGGAGGAAAATAAAACACGCGCCGCANCCGCCCCCGCGCGCGCCACCAGCGTCTTATTGATTTCTATCTCGATTTCCATTCCGTTGCGAAACTGCCGACGGATATTTACAAAAGATAGTCGTATATCAAACTGCCACGGGGGCGCCGAGCGCATACGCGCGCGCACCCTCGTCGAAGGTGGTTGAATAAGTAGTGCGGCAGGCACCCTCGTCAATTTGCGTCGAATCGTCGAATTACGTAACGCGACCGCCTCGCGCACAAAGCGCGCGCGCCGCCGACGAAATAATTAATATCGCTTTGTGGCTCGACCGCCGGCGATCAATTACTGTCATTTTTACGCCGCCGCCGCACTATCGGCACGCCCGAAGTGATAACAGCCCACGTACTCACTCCAGCGATGCCGAAGGACATATCAATTACATCGACGGTCCGCGATATCTGACACCGCGACACTCGATAATGTATGTAGATCAAGATGGATGCTGCTGCGCAACGGGGGTTAGAGATTTCGGCCGCTTTCCCGACTGATCGTCGCGCAATTTGCGCGGTCGAGTTTAATGCCGGCTCGCGCGCGATTTGAATAAATTTCCATTCGTGATCGACGTTAGGCGTTAGTCATTTCCCGATATAGCCGACCAGCTGCGTCGGGGATGGACGAAAGCCCCGCCGCCGCCGCCGCCCCCGCATCGCGACGGTGTAACGATCGTATCGTCGGATCGACGGACCGTGGACACATTGTTCAATCACGCAATAAAAAAGCCAACAATCCGATTATCTCGCGAGCGACGCGGAATCAAATTTAGAGCCGCCGACAAAAAATAACACCGGCACGGATGATTGGCACGAATGGCCCGAAAGCCCCACTCATCACAACGTGGAGCGATGCGCAGAGAAAAAAAAAAGAGTAAAAACGAAATTGATTGGATTTTGATCCTCGCGGCGTGTAATTGTATTTGCGAGCGACTTCATAATCGCAGCAATTGTTCGCGCGATGCAAAACAATCCGAGGAATCGAGCCACTTCGTTGATTGCCCCTCTCCGAGGAATGAGTCTAACCGAAATCGATGGCCGTCCCGCATTTCGCATTCTGGTCGGCGGTCAGGGAGAGAGGGTCGTCGGGGACGTTCTCCGCAGCGGTTCGTTACGGCCCCGGTCCCTCGGTCATAAATTGTCGCAGGTCTGCGAGATACTGGGCATTCTGCATTATGACAGATTAGTACATCGTCAATCATAACCTCCCAAAAGCACCGATGCAACCGGAAGTGCAACGTACACAAGAAGCAACCGCAAAGTTCAAATGGTCCGCAAAGCAAACAACTATTAAAAGAAAAAAAAGAAAAGAAAAGAAAAAAAAACTCGACTCGACGCGAAACTCTTAGAAAAACTCATTCCACACTTGATTAAACAACCTCCGCCGAATTTCATTACGTTTAAATCGCTGCTGGTGCGGCACCCTCGCGTGGTCATCGGAAAGCATTAGAATTCCGAAATTACGATTTTGATTGAAGGCGACTACCTAGCGACGCGAAACTTTTCTAGTCAACCGGGAGAATATCCTTTTATAATTTTTTATCCGACCCTCTGAACACGTTGCCACGCCGCGAAAAGATACAGCCGAACGATAGACGATAAAAACCGCATGTTTGCTCGACGTGGCCTTAGCGCTACCCTCGCCGCCGAGACGAGAAGCGACGGCAGAGGCGGCGCGGATAAAGGAAAAGTTCGCGCTTCGTCGCATCGCGCCCCGCAAATGAATCCGAATCCTTCGGCGCCGGGCGGGAACGTCCGAGCGAAAGAATAACCGCACGACCACAGGATAACGATCTTGACGGGCGGACGGACATGTGTCCGAAATTCATTTTTCTTCATCCGCACCAC
>JAODGE020029775.1:0-12701 GCA_027574965.2 Ecitophya simulans
TGGGCACTTGCTTCATTATACAAGGCATTATTGATGTCATCAACGGGGGCGATACGCGCACGCACAGAGCTCAGCATCATCAAAATTCGTTTTTTTCATTCTTTTATTCTATTTGCTGAAGTGCTCTATTTTGGTTTTTAGTTTCTTTTAATGCATTTGAGGGGAGTGGGTACCGGATTACCGAAGCGCTCCTAGATTCTGAATGCCTTCTTGATACGTGACAGCGGCGGCAGAGTCTTTGCGTCGGCGATGCTGCCCTTATGTAGAGTATACATGTGCATCCACTTGCCGCTGTCCACGCTGCCAATATACGGCCCGTGCCGCTGTAGCAGCGCGATGGAGCGGTCTGTGGTGAGCTGCCCGCTGCACTGCGGTGGAGTCCCCGCGGATGTCCGTGACGGGGTGGTGGCAGGCAGGAGGGTGCTCTGGAATAGCATATGCATGAGTACAAGCTGGCAAGCCGCTCGATGTATGGCCCACATCTCATGTGCTGGATAAAAGGGTGAGATGAGGTGCCAGAGCACTTCAATCATGCGGAGTGCGTCGCAGCCGGCATCTTCGGCGTGCACGAGGGGGTCGGTGAGGAGTGCGCCGCCGTCGGCATTTTCAGCGGTCCCCCCTCCACAGGCAACTAGCAGTGGAAGGTATTGCTCCTTCAGCCGGAACGACGACATCAGGTCACGCAAGTCGTTAAGGGGTAAGTGCGCGCCTGCTTGGCGCAACGGCTCCACACCACGGTTGACCAGTGAAGTGAGCGGCACGCAGACAAAGTAGCAAAGGACACGGTAGGACCAGTGGAGTGGGTGCAGCGGCAACTGGGCGAGCTGCTCAAACATACGGCCGGCCCACGCCGCTAGTTCACGTCCGTTCTCCTGTGACGTGCTTTCCATGAATCGCGGCACCAAGTGCCGAACTCGCTCCTCGCACTGACCGGCCCACCCCAACGAGGAGCCGCATCCCGTGCAGTGCCGCTCAATCAATGGGGGCAGCATAGGGTCTACCTCGGTGCCGTCGCCCTGAAATGGGCTGTGGGTGAAGTCCCCGCACTGGCTACACCGCAGATGCTCCTGAGCTGCACCAGGCGCGTTGTCCGCGACACAGCGTGGGCAGGTACACCAGAACAGCCACGAGCGAAGGTAGGTGCGGCGCTGGCCAAGCCCCATTAAAAAATGTGCGTCGCTAAGGTACTTGACGTTCATGCGCTCACCGGGCTGAATGTCACTGACAGTGATCATAGATACAGTCTCGGTAATGTTATTGTATTTCATCGCTATGTTAGCACGACAACTATGATTTGCAAGTGCACACATGCGGAAGAACCCCGAGTGGAAGCAGTTGTATCGACACATGAGCGACGTCACGATGAGCTGATCTAGTGGCTCCCCCTTTACAGTTGGGAATACCTTCTCGAGCGCTGCCCGCACTGTGGACTGGGTCTCCGCGTCAATGTCGTCGAGCGCGCGTGGCCAGGCGCCGTAGAACTCCTTGAGCAGGTGCCTCCATCGAGGTGTGTTCGCTGTCTGCTCGGGCTGCAAGTAGCGTGAGAAGTGCTCCACCATCGTGACGGTCGTGAGGTTGCGGTCGAGATTGAGGCTGTCCTCGTTAAAGTAGGTGTTGTACTTCTTTTCGATAAAGACCACCTCATTTGCTGCGAAGGCACGCCGGCTGATCATGTCCACGCCCCCCGCGTACTCCACCAGCTCAATGTCCGGCGAGACACGGGAGAGCCCGAGGGACTCATAGAGGGGCTGCTCCAGCCGTGTGAGAATATCGGCAGCCTCCCTAGCGGCAAGGCGGCCCGCCGCCACCTCCGCGCGCACGCAGGGCCGCACGTAGCGCAGCTGGTGTACAAGGGCATCAAAAGGGTAGCCGTCTTTCGCGCGCGCCTCGACGAAGCGCAGCCATGGCTTCAGTGCTGCGGGGTCAATATCCGTCGCGGCTCTCGCCGTTTCCCAGCTGAGCGCGTAGTCCTCCTGTGACAAGTGAGCGTTCGATAAATTGGAAAGCAGGGCTACGTGCAGCTGCCTGCTTGATGCGGTGTCGGGGAGCTGCGCAATAGCAGCCACCGCGCCACGGTACGTCTGTATGGCACCATCCACATCGCCGGTGCTAAACTTGGCGTTGCCAGCATTTTTCTGAGCTTCAATAGTCTCCATGTGGTGCCTCACATGTAGGTGGTGGCGTCAGCTGCAGTGGATAGAATGAGTGGAGGATATGAGATGGGAAGGAGTGAGGAGGGAATAGGAGAAACCCAAATGGACTAATGTCAATATTGCGTGTGTATGTGTGTGTGGGTGTGTATATCTGTATATTTTTCTAAGAAGACAAGTAATCACTTTAAAAGTTGTTTTTTAGTGTTCAACCCACGATTTCCTCTGTGCGAACAACAGAGTGTATATGTGTGTGTGTGGGCACGATGGGGAGGACCAGCGCAGTGGCTTCTGGGCGGACTAGCTACTGTAGCCTTTTATGTTTGAGGGAGAAATGACAGAACCCACAAAAGGAGCAGCACACACAAAAAAGGAAATGAAGAGATAAAGCAGCTGTGATGGTGTAAATTACCAGAAGAAAGGTCTTAGAGTATGGCAGGTGAGGAGTGCCATTGCAATGGTTGGGGGGGGGGAGGGGAGGCCTAGGGAGTGCGGTGCACTGTGGAGTGTGATATTAGTAGGTGGTGGGACAGGTGAGACGGACAGAGAGAGAGAAAGCTACAGTGAGGGCCACTCGTTAACCATAGATATTCGCCCATCCATAAGATCATTGACCACGTTGAGGAGATCGTCAGTGCCCACCTGAATCTCTGCTATGGACCCAAGAAAGTCCATCCACATCCGGTAATTGCGGTAGATGTAGTGACTATATACGGAGAGTTTCCTCGCCAGCCACGAGCAATCCTCTGGAATGTTAGCTGGGGCTTCCCCAGTGAAGGGGAGAAACCACGATCTGATGCTGATGTCGTCAGTGATGTTCTTTTTGTGTGTGATCACAAGCACATCGCAGTCCATGCGATCGGCATCGAGGGGGCCACACGTCTCCTTGGCGTTGTGCAGGGCTGAGCGATGCGCGGCGCAAATGGCTTGGGTGAAGAGCAGCCTCGCGCGCTGCGGAGAGAATGGTGTCATGAGGAGGACATTACGGGTGCGGTTGAACCCACACAGCGGCGCATGCTCCTCGCCAGGGCGAGGGCCGGAGCACTGTCGCTGATGAGTAGTGCCCTGCAACAGTCCATCCAGCGCCTCTGCCATATCCTTTGCAAACTTTGCCCGACCAGCCCGCATGCCCGATTCCACGCAGACGACACCCGGCAGTATGTAGGTGTGGCCCTCAATGTCAATTCTACGTGGCGCCTGCGGTAGCAATGTGCTGTTGCCGCTGCCGTTCTCATTGCGGAGCGACTGGGGGGCGACGTGTGGCGCGCCATCATGCCCAGGTGTCATCACCTCGACATCGTCTTCACTGTCGCCGCGGTAGTGGGGAGGAGAGTATTGGTAAGTGCCCTGTCCGCTGGTGGGAGGAGCGAGCGGGTGGAGCGGGGCTCCCTGCGACAGCCAGGCACCGAGATTCGTGGCCGGCGCCATACTGACCCGCAGGTGCGCGATCGTTGCCTCCATACGAGCGCTCGCTCTCCCGCCGTCCCCCTCATGCCACACTCGTGCGTCAAGAATCTCAGATGGGGTAGTGGACAGCAGGTAGCAGGCAAGCAGGTCGCACTCCTTGTCTGTGGGAGCGGCGAGCAGTACCCACGGCACACCGCCCACCAGTGCGGCATGGAGGGCAGAGGCCAGCCGGCTCTTGTAGGCGACAGAGAGTGTGTCTCGGTCTGGAGAGAGCCACGCCGGCTCCACCAGCACCGCCACAGCAGGGGCCCACCCGCTGCCCTCTCGCTGCACACCCTGTGCGCTCCCAGTAGCAGCAGCCCAAAGCTCTTCAAGAAGTCCATCATCGCCGTTCGTGTAGTATAAATTGCGGTGCGCGCTCGCAGCGCTCTCGACATCATCGGTGTGCATGATGGACACCTCACTGGAGGCCTTAAGTACGTAGCACACGGAAATAGCGAGAGTCACAACAGCCGCCGTCGCAGCCATCAGACGCATGTCCATGGTGCAGTGGGCACTCTGTGATGATAGCTAGATAAGATATGGTAATGTGAAATTGTACGCTGGCGCGCTTGTGCACTGCCTACATACTATCTTACATACATATGGTGGGACATTGTGGAGAGAGGTGGGAGGTGGTGAGAGCGAGGGTCATCGGAGGGGCAAGGGATGCTACCAACTCTGTTTCTCTACCTGCTCACTATCCAGACAGCAGCAGGAATGGCGACGACACATCCTCAAGGAGATTGAGGAAAGTGGAGGAGTTTTGGGGGGAGGGGTTGTATGTGACGTACGTGCTCGTCCATGTATATATATATATATGTGTGTGTATGTGTGCATGTATTTATGAGCCTATAACATCACTGGCTACCACGTAGGTAGCTTTAAGCCCTTCGAGGTTGTCAATGTAACTGGTCTTGCGGTGATTGTGCTGGCTGCTGAGCTGCCACTGGCGACAACACTGGTAGTAGAACGTGTGGTGGCCTTGACGACAGCGCTCACGGCCGCCTTCTTCGCGGGAGCACTTGGCTTATCGTCGTCGTCGTCGTCGAACGAGGAGCGCTTTACGAGTTCGGCCTTGACAGTGGGCTTGCCACCCCCCTCCCTAGTGATACTCTTCTGCTCTTTTGCTAGCGCTTGTCGTTGCGCTGGTTTGTCGCTACTGGCGTCTGAAGAGGTCAGGGAGACATCAGAGGTGGCCTCCGAAAGGTCTGACCTGACCTTCTTCACTGCAGGCACAACCACTGGCTTCTTTCTATCTATCGTTGTACTTGTCGTGGCTATCGCAATCGGTTTCGTGCTGGATATCACCGGGCGCACTACACCCCTACTGGGCACCTGCCTCTCGCTGAGAGGGGAGACGCTATTGTCGTCGCTGCTGCTGGTGTCGAATGTGTGTTTCTGCACCTTCACAGGCACCGGCCGTGGCGTCGGTGCAGACGCTGTGGAGGTATCGGTGCTGACCTTTGCCGCGGCTCCGACGGCGCCCACCCGTCCCGCCCCCTGGCCCTCCCGCGCTGCTGCGCTCTCCGTGTCGGAGGAGTGGTCGCTGCTGCTGCCGGAGGAAGAAGACTCCGTGCGCGCGATAAAGGACCTCACCTGCACCTTTGGAGCAGCCAGGCCAGCCGCCGGTAGCCGCGACGCCGCTGCCTCAGCCGGCGTGAGCATCGTTGACGCCTCAACGGTGGACATCTGTGGGGTGGCGGTGGTGGCGCTCACCGCAGTGGGGCCACCGTCCTGGTTCAATGTGTGTGGTAGCGACTCTGCCTCTTCCAGAGAGCTGGGGGCCGGCATGGGCGCCGCCGCTGCCGCTGGTGACTCTGAAGGAGCAGAGGCACCAGTAGGAGTCGGATCTTTCTTCGACAAAGACGGTGGTTGCTTTGCAGTGGACGATTCGGATATCACCGATGGGACTTCCATGGCGAACGGGGGCTGTCCTGGTATGGCGCTGCTCAGCACTGGGGAGCCCTCCAGCTGTGCGGGCCGCGCGCCAGCCTGAAGTGCCTCCGCGCGGAGCTCGCTGATCGTGCGTTTAGTAGGTGCGACGGACTCGCGAAGGTGATCTGGGATGTATGGAGCGGCGTAGGGCTCATACCACTGCGAGTTGTTGGAGGACATGCCGCCACCGCCCTCCGGGTGACCAGCAGAGGCGCCGACGACCCTTGCAAGTTGCTGCTGGCCCAGTGTCACCTGCGTCTTCAAGCTGAGCAGCACCTCGTTGAGGTGTTTCACCTCTGCCTTCGCATCCTCCCTGTCTGTCGCCCAGGACAGTGTCAGTCGTTTGGCGTACACGAGCCGGAGGACATCCAGCTCGTACTCGGCGTACGCAGCCTTCGCCTTCGTGGAGCAGAAGTACTCCTCCGCCACTGCTTCGTACGTGCGGACCACGCGCTCAAACAGACGCGTGAGGGAGAGTGTGGCCGCTGCCGCCTTAGCGAGTGACTCCTTGTCAGAAGCAGCTGGCGCACTAATGGCCGCTGTGAGGGAACCTACGGTGTGTGTGGGCGATGCCGGCTGTGGCTGTGCCAGCGCGCCGGCGGTGCGGTTCCCAGCTACGGCGCGCAGCACCGCTTGCAGCTGCTCCTCGATCTTGCTGAGGTCGGAGGCGGAGACTGGGGAGTCCACGCTGGCGGGTGCTGCCGTGGCGGTGGAGAGGGCTACTGTCGCAGGCTGAGACGGAGACGCGGTCGCATCTGTGGCTGCGTTGATAGCTGAGCGCACGCGCAAGGGTACCGCCTCGACAAGTTGCGCCAAACGCTGATTCTCCTGCTTGAAGAGTCCCTCCAGTGAGACAGTGAGGTTGGACATGAGCTGTGTGGCGGCGCTCTGCTCTCTTGACTGGTACAGCACCTCTAGTTGGTTCTGCGCGGCTTTGAGAGCGGAAGCCGCGGCACCGCGCTCCTGCTCGGCGAGCATTGCCTTACACTGTGAATCGTTGGACCTATCACGCCATTCGCTCTCGCGCTGCCACGCTGAGGTGCGGTGGTGTGCGAGGAGTAGCGCCAGCCTGGCGTCGTGCTCTTCGCTTTCGAGTCTCGCGCGCGCTGCCTGCATGACCGCTGCGAGCAGGGCGGCATCTCGTGCAATGGTGACGCCACACAGCACCGCACAGGTGTCTGCGTGCTGTCTGGAGGAGTCCGCAAGATCGCCCTCCAGCTTGGAAATGTACTGCTGAGTCACCGCAGCCTCCACTGCTGCCGCCGCCACGGTGTGCTCTGTGGCAGCCGCGCCTGCGTATGGGAGAGAGTCACTGAGGTGCATGGAGAGGTGACTGAACATGCTTGGATCGCGGTGGAAGCGGGTGCGCGCGAGAGGGTCCGGATTAAGCGCGGGCGGCGAGGTGCAGTTCCTCTGCTTGCTGCGGATGCGTGTTGGTGGTGCACCACCGATCGGCAGGCGTCCTAGTAACACCTCCAATTCATCCAGGTTGCTCTCAAAGAAGCTGTCTCTCAGTGGGCCGTCGCTGCTGATGCCGGAGGGGTACGCCCCTGGATGATACTGCAGTGGCGTGTCAATGATACTGTTCACATGATGATATTTCGCAAACTTACCAGCGGATGAGGAAGTTGGGGGGTATCGACCCTTCACATGGTGCGCGCTCACCGGTACTGACCCGTACGGGCCGTTGATCATCACGACGAATAGATAGATGCAGAAATGCTGCGCTTACCTGCCCAATGCGTGAGGTGGGGGATGTTAATGCACTTATCTAATCAACCACAAGTGTCGGGGATTCATAAATACAACTGGTGTGTGTGTGTGTGTGTGTGTGTAAGGTGGCTGTGCGCTAGTGCCTGCTCTATTAGGTGCCACTGAACTGGAGGGAATTTCTTTGGAAAAAGATCAGAGAACGGAGTAGACAGACAAAAAGGGATATACAATGCGGGGGAGCACGTTGGGTGGTGCGCGTGCGCTGTGGTGGAGCACATCACTTGGTGTGCATGGTAGGCAGTTTCGTATTCACCAAGATGGGTAAAGAGAGAGAGAGCATACGCTCGCTCACGATAAAATATCAGGCCATGATATCGCCAACTGGGAAGACAATCTCTCACAGTGATGTCTGACATGCACAGCTCCTGTTACATAGCCCGCTCCACACGCCGCCTCAGCACTTCGCCCACTACCCAGCAAACAAGTATTATACAAAGCGAATAATTGTATCAGAAAGAAACCACAGCGTTTTCCCTTCTGCACTCCAATGCCCTCTCGTCTGTGCGCACGGGCACCACAACATGTATTCAGCACCGCGCTCACTCGCGCTTATGTACTGCCTGTGGTGCAGACTTGATGTTGACCGCAGAGGGGGACCGCAGGACAGACTTGTCGGCAGCCAGCACGTCATTTATATTCTGAGGGTACGGTCGGGGGCTCTCCGAGCGCAGATGCTCATTCAGCGCTAACCTGTGCATCTCCTCACTGCCACCACCGCCGTTCCATATCTCTGCCGTACAGCCGCGGCTGCCACTGCCGCTCGCATCCTTTCCCTGCTGGGCCTCCTCACTGCCGAGAGGCTCTTCAGTCGTTGACTGGGTGAGGCGCTGTTGATTGAGGTATCGGCAGATGTCCGCGCAGATCCGCCAGCGGGGCTGCCGCCCCCATTCCGTCATGAACGTCGCAAAGAAGGTCACAGAGCCGACGATGAAGTGCATTACATAAAAGCCGACCTGCACATTGAGATGACCACCGCATACGTCGTTGGGGGAGACGACCGAGGAGCCCTTCTGTGCTGCAATGATCATCCAGATTGCCTCCCAGATGAGATACGCCGAGTAGGCAATCGTGACCGGCTCCATCATGAGACGAAAGCTGGAGGCGTGTATGTCGGTGCCTTGCATAATCTTGCGCCGCACAATGACCATGATGGCAATGGCAAAGAATATGTTGACGAAGGCATGTAAAATGCCAATACCCACCCACGTGGAGCGGCGAGTTGCGCAAGTGCCCCCGATCAGGACAGCGAAGCTCCACGATAACAAACCGCCATTGAGAAGCACCGTAACGAAGCCGTAAATTGGTGAGGGGCGGTAGTCGGGGAACGCGAAGGCGTACACTGCCTGCAGTGCCTCCAACAGTTGGATGCGTATGCTGGTACATACGCGAGACACCCCTCCTCTTCGTTCGCGGTCCGCCATGATAATCGAATCCTCGTACTTGGCTCTCCTAGGTGTTTACTCAGTGCGAACTCCAGAGAGCGTAAACGAGAGCGCTGGGGAGATTGTTGTGCTGGCTGTCTACTGCACATAAACACGCCAACACCAGCACACCAACGCACACACGCGGACGTGCAGTCAGTTCTCTATATGTGCGCCAAATCAGTTAACCGTACAGGGCTTTCTATGTATACGTGTATCCATACAATGCACGTATACGCGTGTACGAGAGAGAGTGTGTATGTGAATGAATGGGACAGAAAGAGATGAAGGATTGCAAACAATAACAAAAAATAGGTACTGCCTCGTAGGTGGTGCGGGCCACAACTGTCAATAAGCGAGATCCGTATGGACACAGTTACCGCTGCCTCGCATAGGACCTACAGATAGATCATCAATAACTTCCACGCTGCTAAATTCACATGTAGAGAGTACACCCATGCAAGCACACACAGCGCCGCTACATAGTGGTAGGTGTGAACCACATCGCTGCCTCTCTCCTCGTATGATAGAGGACGACCTGTGTGTGTGTATGTGTCTGCGCACGGTTCTCACTCTGTACTCACTGTGAGCGCTGCTGCGAGCCCATCAGAGCGCAGTGCATGGGTGTCAAATGAGGACGACGACGAGAGAGGGGGGGGGGCGAGGGAGAGCAGCGCACACGCTGCTACACCCCAATGGACACAATAAATCCAGCACCAGTCAGGAGGCAAATGACAACGTCAAAGAGGAGCTTAGGGCAGAAAATGGGGTAGAGCATTAAGTGGCGCTTCTGTATGTAACCGCTGAAGCACGATATGGCCCCCTGCGCCACCGCCAGGTGCACGAACAGGTGGCGGACCAAACGGTCCTGACGCCTGAGACCGCTGCTGTAGTGGCGATCACTGGAAACTCCGCTATCGTCCACCGCCTCTCTATCGACGCGGTGAGAGAGCGTATCTCCCGCCTTCGCAAGAGTGCTGTTGGCGCACGCGTTTGCACTGTGGCGGGTGTCATCTGCACCGGCAAGTGCGCAGGCCACTGGTGTGAAGAGAAATGTGTTGAAGGTGCGGGTGAGGACGAGGATGCCGCCGCCAAGCATGCTGTACTGCGGCACGCCCACAAAAGATGAGTTCCAGTCAATTGTGTTGAGCATGCATTGATGACCCTCCATGAAGAACACGGCGTATGCACCGATATGCAAGATGGCAGCTTGTGTCGTCGGGGGCAGCGCACGTATCGCCGTCGCGAGCGCTGGAAGACAGACCCCATACAGCGCCATGACGACAGCGGCAACGCACTTCTCATTGCAGAGCGAGGAGGCCCACAGCACCCACACAATATACATGAACATCCGCGGGCGCATGCGTTGGGGCTTAGGCTGGCACTGCTGCGAGTTGGCGTCGAGAGCGCAACGCTGGACCCACACGCGACAGTAACAGAAATAGTGCGCCACAGCCACTGCCAGCGGTGACAGATGATGCGCAACCGGTACGTGGTAGGTCGCGCACAGGAGCGCACCCGCCAGCAGACACCATATCGTATCGATAACACTCTCACGCACATATAGAAAGCACGCAAAGGCGCACCCAGTGACAATGCCAATGCGCTCGGGCTTCCAGACAGATGGCCACTGGGCGATGATGAGGTCCAGTTGGCTGGCATCCTCCACTGTGTGGGTGATGTGTGCCCTGTGCCGCAGCACCAGTGGCGCCACCACCCGCATCGACACGACGGCAGCGGCCATGAGTCGCCAGTGAAACGTGCGCTGCGCACGTTGCTGTCGTGCAGCGACTGAGGGGTGCTGAGACACGAAGCCCCTCAGCAGCGGGATGGCGAGCAGTGCCACCAGCAGCCCGCACACTTCAACGTCCTCGTTGACTATGAAACTGTTGGAAAACACGATGCACAGGCGCAACACCACAATCACCACCGTCCAGTTGCCAATCACCCTACCAGGTGCGAAACACTCTTGCACGCTTGGCAGACACAGCAGCAACAGCGCTGCAGTAAGCAACACACACGCTCCCACGAACATGCCGTTGCGGTGCATATCCGTACGCGTCCGCCTTGCGAAATAACTTAGCTTTGCAATGGCCCGCCTGCGCGCCGCCACCTGCTCCGGGCCACCAGACACCCCAGCCAACTCTGGAGGGGTGAAGGTCTGCGCGGGCACAGTCACCTCCGCCGCCACAAAGTACCGCTCCATCTGAGCAAGATTGCATTTCTCCACCTCGCTGACGTTTGCCTGCTCATCCGCCAGCGCTAGTATCTCTGGCACTACGCGGCCGAAGCTACTGAATGGGATCGGCTTTCCAAGCAGCGTTGATATAGTCGGGGTCACGTCCACCTGATAGGCCGCACCCAATTTGGTAGCGGCCACGCCGGAAGCAGCACGGCACGCCTCCAGGCGGACCAACTCCTCGTCAGCCTTATCAGCCTGTCGCTGCTCCGCGAGCGCGTCGACGACAGCACGTTTAGCAGGTCCCGCCCACGTGGACTCCTCAGAGAAGTGTTCGGCGGTGCGTCTACGTGGTGGTAGGGTGAGACTGCCGCGGAACCGCTGCGCAAAGAGAAACGTGTCAGTCTCCTGCGCCGAGTCACCGCCATGGTCGCCGCTGTTGGTCATGCCGTGATCTCCCAGCACAAGCAACATGGTGTCCATCACAGTCTCACGGCTGCGCAGAGTCTGGCTCACGTTGCGCAGCATCACATTGAGCTGCGCTAACTTGCTGTCCATTACCTTGTTATCCGAGTTTATGCGGTGGCCAACATGATCGACGCCGAGGAAGTGCGCCACGATGAGCTGGGCGTACGGCTCCTCCCCCGCGCTAGTATCTGCCGCCTCAGGCACCTCGCGAGTGAGCACGTTGAAAACGGCGTTTAGCACCGCGTCATCGTTTGTGTGAAAGTCGGCGACGTCAAATGATGGTATGGCCACTGTGTACTTCCAGTGTCTCCGGCGCCGCTGTGGCGTGGCACCGCCGGCAGCCTCCACCTCGCTTGCGGGATCGTCGTTCGGGAAGAGCTTGACCCACGTGTCGTCGCCGAGCAAAACCGCCCGACCCCCCATCTGTCTGACGACGCTGTCGATCTCCGTTGCGTCGCTGTTGAAGTTGGAGCCGGCCTCCAGGAATGCTGGCATTGTCCCAGTGGCGATTGCCTTGATGCGCTGCGCAGTGGTGGTGGGGGCGTCAGCGACAAGGAAGAAACCTTGGGAGGCGTCCTCCGCGTTCTTCAGCGCGTCCTCCATGTAGGTGAGTGTGGGCCCGGCGTAGGGCTTGTGAGCCTCCTCTGCTCCCTCGGTATCAGGCGGGCGGACACAACCGCCGCCATGTCGTGCATACGGACGCAGTGACGAGAGCACAAAGTCTGGGCGTACAGCGTCAATGAGCACTACAACCACTTGGCCAATGGGGCGCAGACCGGTGCACGCCTCCGTGGCTGTGGTGGAGAGCACAGTGGAGGTGGACAGCATCGACGTGCAGAAGAGTAAGGCACCGCCAAAGAAGCAGAGTGTCAGCAGCACTGTTGGCCACCACCATGATGCCAAGGCATGTGATCCGTGACGAGGCGCGGGGTGCGTTCGCGTGCCTTTCATGCTGATATAGCACGATCCCGGTGGTAGATACGGGCCTAATCCCTATGATAGCAATGTAGACCTACGTAGCGCGTGCGCACACGCAACGAGATCGATTGGATGATGGGTGATCAACGAGAACAGAGGAGGTAAGACCTGACCCTCCCCCTTCAACAGCACATCAGACGTACACACATTCACGCAAAAATGTAACAAAAAACACAAATGATGGAGTAACGAGCATTTAATGTACAAGGAACAACTGAGAAAGTATGAAGGAAAACTGCGTATCGCTCCGCAATCACTCGGGGGGAGGGGGGGGGGGGTCTCGTTGCTTTGCCCGTGTGCATCTGTGCGTGTGGGGAGCCTGAGCAGGTGGCACTGGCGTCCCTTTCC